>PITA01030523.1:0-16377 GCA_004023965.1 Spilogale gracilis | reverse complement strand
GGGGGAGGGAGTCCGGGCAGCGGGAAAAGAAAGAAAATAAAAGATTTTAAAAAGTCTTGCCTTGCCCCGGGCTTAGCTGTGTTTAGCTTCTTTCTAGCCCCAATTCAGGCCGTAATCTGCTGTTATTCCTCACTCACAGAGCACTTTCCTTTTCAGGTATTTGTTTTCAATGGTTCAGCTCTGCTGGCTTCCTCCCCCACTCCCCTGTCTCTGGGGGCAAGCCTCCAGACCCTCCAATTTGTTTCTACCTTTTTGCCGATGTTCTTTGTCTCTCGTGGCGATCCAGAAGTGGGAAATATCACATTTCAGGCTGGTTTCATGGGTGTTCACGGTGGTCTTGTAGTGGTTTTTTTGTTGGAATTCAGCTCTCTTCAGGGAACTCCCTGAAATGCGGTCACCTGGCCTTCCGCCATCTTGACCCCCCCTCCAGAAGCTTATTTTTAAAATACATCATTAGGGGCGCCTGGGTGGCTCAATTGGTTAAGCAACTGCCTTTGGCCCAGGTCATGATCCCGGAGACCCAGGATGGAGTCCCACATCGGGCTCCCTGCTCGGCAGGAAGCCGGCTTCTCCCTCTCTCACTCCCCCTGCTTGTGTTCCCTCTCTGTCAAATAAATAAAATATTTAAAAAGTAAAATAAAATACCTCATTAATGTTGAGGAAGTGATTGACTCTAATGAGTGGGTAACAAATACTTTTGCAAGTCAAGTGCTTTACAATTTGAAGGCATTTTTTTTTCTCTTCAGAGTTTTTTTTTACTTTAAATTTATTTTATTTTTTTCAGTGTTCCAAGATTCATTGTTTATGCCCCACACCCAGTGTTCCATGCAATACGTGCCCACATTACCCACCACCAGGCTCTCCTGTCCCCCCACCCCTTCCTCCAAGTCCATCAGTTTGTTTCTGAGTCCAAAGTCTCTCACGTTTCGTTTCTCACCCTGAATTACCCACTTCCCATTTCCTTTCCTTCTCCTACTGTCATCTATATTACCCCTTATGCATCACAAGTAAGTGAAATCATGCGATACTTGACTTTCTCTACTTGACTTATTTCACTCAACATAATCTCTAACAATCGAATCCATGTTGCTACAAAAGTTGGATATTCATCCTTTCTGATGGAGGCCTAGTATTCCATTGTATATATGTACCACATCTTCTTTATCCATTCCTCTGTTGAAGGGCACCTTGGCTCTTTCCACAGTTTGGCAATTGTGGCCTTTGCTGCAATGAAAATTGGGGTACATATGACCCTTCTTTTCACTACATTTTTATCTTTGGGGTAAATACCCAGTAGTGCAATTGCAGGGTCATAGGGTAGCTCTATTTTTAATTTTTTGAGGAATCTCCACACTGTTTTCCAAAGCGGCTGCACCAACTTGCATTCCCACCAGCAGTGTAAGAGGGTTCCCCTTTCTCTGCAGCCTCCCCAGCACTTGTTTCCTGTCTTGTTAATTTTTGCCATTTTCACTGGTGTAAGGTGGTATCTCAGTGTGGTTTTTATTTGAATTTCCCTGATAGCTAGTGACGATGAGCATTTTTTCATGTGTCTGTTAGCCATTTGTATATCTTCTATGGAGAAGGGAGGCAATTTTTTAATGAAAGATTACTAAGTATTTTTGTGCCATTACTAAGCATTTATTTTTGGAATTTAGATATGATGTTGTTGTAGTGATGTTGTCATGTCAAAATTCTTTCCAGTCACATCTGAAGAAGTATTTTTCCGTACTTTCATCCATACAAATGAGAAAAAGAGCTGTTATTGATTCTGAATTCTTTCTCATTCTAGCAATAAATGGTATTCATTAATGTGCATATGAACTAATAGTGTGGGAGAAAAAGAAGCACACACTGCATCAAGATGCATTTCCAGGGGTCCCTTGATGGTTCACTGGGTTGGGCATCTACCTTCAGCTCAGGTCCTGGGATGGAACCCCACGTCAGGCTCCCTGTTCAGCCAAGAATCTGCTTCTCTTCTCTCTCCCTCTTCCTCTGCACCTAACCCCTCTCTTGCTATCTCTCTCTCTCAAGTAAATTCTTTTTTCAAAAGAAAAAAAAAGATGTATTTCCACTAAACTTGTATTTTTTATGTTTCAAAACATATATTTATAATTATTTATACCATTATAAACATTTGCATACCAATGATAACTGTAATAACTCAACCTACATGAAAAAAATAAGTTGTGATTTTTTTTGGGGGGGGACAAAAATAACACATCCAAAATTTATTCTTCAAGAAGACAGATAGCATCAGCAGGTAAAACTACAGGTGTTTCTCCCTAGATCATATATTCACAAGGGCATTATTTGCTTAACAGTGAGAAAGGCACTTGTGTGTTCTCTGTAGCAATATCCACTTCACAGTGTAAACAGGTACTAGCATTGTATTCAACCTACAATTCCAGGAAGAAAGGCACAACATGACAAAAGCATTTTTTGGGGGGGATCCTAAAGTCAGGTGCAATAACACAGACAAACTTTGGGTAATATTCTTGATCTACTTTTCCACAAAGAGGGAAACTTTGCCACTCAAAATTAAGGTCTTTCTTTCTTTGTTAAAACTTGAAAGCATGTTTCATCATTACACATACAAAAAGGGGAGAGTTTGGGAAAAAAAAAAACTAGAATCACAAAAATATTTTAAAAGTACAGCTACTCTCACCACAAATCAACTCAGATTTAAGACAGGGCATCAGAACACATCAACAGTGATAAAATAGGAAAATGAGGTAGATAGATTGAAGCTTTTGCACCTGTGACTTGTCTGTTCCTATGTCATAGACTTCATGCAATACTCAAGAATAAACTTCATAATAATTTGGCATAAGCTGCACCAAGGACATTTTTGTAAAAATTAGTATGCAAATCTGTGAGAAACATGCTCTACCATGAGTTTCTTCAAGAATGAAAACCCAAGGGGGTGCCTGGGTGGCTCAGTTATTAAGTGTCTACCCTCCATTCAGGTCATGATCTCAGAGTCATAAGATTGAGCTCCACATTGGGCTCCCTGCTCAGCGGGAAGCCTGCTTCTCCCTCTCTCACTCACCCTGCTTGTTTTCCCTCTCTAGCTATGTTTCTCTCTGTCACATAAATAAATAAAATCTTTTTTAAAAAATGAAACCAAATTCTTCAGCCTAGTATGCACTGGTGAACCAAATGAAGTTACCTGAGGGTCCCGGCTTAGGTGCCCACCTCTCCTGATGTTTCAAGAAGAAGGCATCTGTAAAGCATAGAGAGTACATTGGCACTCTTGGGGTTCCAAATTGAACGGTATTTAAATAAACAACAACATGCACTGACTCCCTAAGGACTAAACTCATTCCATTTGAGGGCACCCTACTTCAGGTTCCAAGGTTGAAGGAATTTTGTAATTCTACAACCTTAGTTTAAAAAAAAAAAAGAATACATTCAGGAAAAAAAAAGGATGTATACAGGGTTTGGGGTCATACAAACCAGGTCCCTAAACAGATGCCAGATCTTGTCCATGTACCTGCATACAGTCACAAGGAAGCACATAGTACCCCTCCCAAAGGCTAACAGTTGTCTTTTCCATTGTAGTTCAGTAAGTTCCAACCTGAAATAGGGGGATAGTCTTTTTTTTTTACATTATTTTATTTTTTCAGTGTTCCAAGATTCATTATTTATGCCCCATGCCCAGTGCTCTATGCAATATGTGCCCTCAATACCCACCACCAGGCTCACCTATCCCCCCACCCAATCCATTCCAAGACCCTCAGTTTGTTTCTGAGTTCAAAGTCTCTCATGTTTCATCTTGCTCCATGATTTATCCCACTTCCCATTTCCTTTCCTTCTACAATCCTCCATATAACTCCTTATGCTCCACAAGTAAGTGAAACCATATGATATTTGACTTTCTATGCTTGGCTTATTTCACTCAGAATAATCTCCTCCAATCCCATCCATGTTGCTACAAAAGTTGGGTATTCATCCTTTCTGATGGAGATGTAATATTCCATTGTATATATGTACCATATTTTTTTCAATTTTATTTACTTATTTGACAAAGGAGAGATCACAAACAGGCAGAGAGACAGAGAGAGAAAGAGGGGGAAGCAGGATTCCTGCCAAGCATAGAACCTGATGTGGGCCTCGATCCCAGGACCCTGAGATCATGACCTGAGCCGAAGGCAGAGGCTTCACCCTCTGAGGCACCCAGGTGCCCCTGTACCATATCTTCTTTATCCTTTGATCTTTTGAAGGGCACCTTGGCTCTTTCCACAGTTTGGCTATTGTGGTCATTGCTGCTATGAACATTGGGGTACATATGGCCCTTCTTTTACTGCGTCTGTATCTTTGGGGTAAATACCCAGTAGTGCAATCGCAGGGCCATATGTTCTATTTTTAATTTTCTCCACAGCCTCTCCAACACTTGTTTCCTGTCCTGTTAATTTTGGCCCATATAATTGGTGAAAGGTGGTATCTCAATGTGGTTTTGATTTGAATTTACCCGATAGCTAATGATGATGAACATTTTTTCACCACTATTATTCAACATAGTGTTAGAAGTACTAGCAACAGCAATCAGACAACCAAAAGGAATAAAAGATATTCAAATTGACAAAGAAGAAGTCAAACTCTCTCTCTTCTCTGATTACATGATACTTTATATGGAAAACTCAAAAGACTCTACCCCCAGACTACTAGAACTCATACAAATAATTCAGTAATGTGTCAGGATACAAAATCAATGCACAGAAATTAGCTACATTCTTATGCACTAATAATGAAAATATAGAAAGGTAAATCAGAGAATTGATTCCATTTACTATAGCACCAAAAGCATTAGATATCTAGGAATAAACCTAACCAAATAAGCCAAAGATCTATACTCAAGGAACTACAGAACATTCATGAAAGAAATTGAAGAAGACACAAAAAGATGGAAGAGCATTCCATGCTCATGGATTGGAATAGTAAACATTGTTAAAATGTCTGTACTGCACAGAGCAATCTATAATTTCAATGCCATCCCAATCAAAATTCCACCAGCTCTTTCCAAAGCGGTGAAAGAACCAATCCTAAAATTTATATGGAACCAGAAAAGACCCTGAATTGTTAAGGAAATGTTGAAAAAGGAAACAAAACTGGGGGCATCATGTTGCCTGATTTCAAGCTTTATTACAAAGCTGTGATCACCAAGACAGCATGGTACTGGCACAAAAACAGACACATAGACCAAGGGGGATAGTCTTTAAAAACAGTTACTCTAGTTGTGCAAGGTTTTATGTATACTGTTTGTGGCAAGTAACAAATCTACTTTGCAAGACCCACTTCTTTCCAAAATTAAAGAAAAAGAAAATTCTAGTCTGTATTTGTTTTAGTATGTATTATCATTTTTTTATCTTTTTTCCTTTCTTCAAAAAAATTTTTGTTTTGAAATGCAGTGTTACATCTAATTGTAGGACTTGCCTGAGGTTGTGATCACACTATAAACATCATTTGTGCATCATTAAGGAAACAAACAGGAGGAAATGGGTTCTTTTAAAAAAGAGGAAAAAAAGAAGGGAAAGTACAGTTCTAGAGAGGTAATTCTGCCTGCATTTCTCCTTCAACAAGGGTTCTCCTAGAGTTTAGCTGACTGCAATCTTGTTTTCCTCAAGAAAGTGAAGGAACTGGTGTTTGGGGACGCTGTGAGCAGCACCTGGTTTTTCCATTTCACTGATAGCGTACTGGGAATCGTCCATCTTGGAGATATGGTGTTGTTCACAGTGGAGATGGCCCCCAGGGAAACTGAAAGGATAGGAATACCACCACTCTGGATCACAGTGGTTTCATTGGCCATAATGGCCTCCATTAAGCATGGTGGTGCACTGGTTCCACAGGACAGGGTCCATGGTCATCAAAGGGGCCAGGATTTCCTGGGGAAACATCTTGGGGACTCTCTTCCCATCAGTTCCTAACAGAACCATAGTGTTCTCAATGGCCAGCTTCCTCCTACAGTGAATCAAGCTACTGTTGGCCCCATGCATCATACAGTGGACCATCAAGTTGCCTTGGTGGTAAAACTCGCCTACATATGTTACACACGAAAGGCTTCTCCCCAGTATGAGTCCACCCATGAAACAGAAAAGCATTTGCAGAAAGGTTGTTTCCTGCACCATGTGCAGTCAAGTCATTTGGCCTGTTGGTGTGGCTGGGCCACTAACAAAGGTGTCATGCCTGGGGACATGGTTGCAAGTCCAACAAATGGGACAGAGACATCAACTGTGACATGGGTTGGTAGGGCTTGGATAAATGTTTATGGCATACTGCTATGACCTTCTGTCTCAGTGCTGCTGTTCTCAGAGCTATCTGCTTTGCCACCATCATCAGGAGATCTGGACTTAATGCTTTCTCCCTGGCTATTGGCTGGGGACAGTGCCTGAAAGGATGCAGTCTTCAGGACATCTGGACTTTGGCTCCAGTATTCCTGGTCTCCCATCACTGAGGATGATTAGTCTTTCATCAAGCCATCACTATCCACTAAACTGTTTTTCTGCTGTAGTTTCCTGGGGCATCTAGAGAAGCTATCATAGTGAACCCAAGAGTGGAAAATGCCAAGTGTACTCTGGGAAGAGGCAAGGGAACTTCAATGAGCTACTAGGGGCATCCTGGGGGCTGACCTGGTCGACATCCATGCTTTCAATAACGTCATTGTGACAGACGGCACCTGCTTTGCCATTTTCACTGACCATCAGGGACTTGGACCCATAAAGTCACAGGGATTCTCAAGCAGAAGCATGTTGGAAATCTGGCCACCAATGTTCATCAGATATGCTGCTCCAGCAGGACCACCTTGGTAAACTTCTGGCAGATGGGGCACAAATGCTGCTTCTTCATGGACGTGTTGGTTCTGTGCACCTCGAGGTGTGTCTTCAGTTTGCCCCTGGTAGAGAGGGCTCAACCATAATTCTTACACTGGAATGGTCTCTTCCCAGTGTGGCTGTGGTAATGTATTTTGAGGGAGCTTTAGCAGCTTAAGACCCGTGGCAAACGAGACATCCATTGGGGTCGGTGGTGGCCTTTCTGATGTTCCCCACCACTTGCTGCAATTTCAGGGTCTCTGACATCAGCTTGGGTGTTCTACTCCTTTGGAAGTCACCGACACTTGCGGAATTGTGGTTTGTCCCCATCCCAGATAGTAGGGATCCATCCTCACTTTCTGGAGAAGGCCCTGGCTGTAGTTCCTTGGGGTTAGTCCCTGAAGAGAGATTTTGATGTATCCCTTTGTTGGGTGTCCCTGTTACAAGGACAAGTTTTCTGTCTAAAAAGAGACTTGATTCATCTATGAGGACAGGTACAGAGAGTGTACAGGGAATGCCACTGCCTGCCACCATTTTTCATGGAACTCAACAAAGAGCTGGGGGTTTGACTTCCCTGGGGATGTCGATGAAAGTGCACCTTGGGGTTGCCCTTGGTGGTGAACCAGTGGCCGCAGACAGAGCACATTAAGGGTCTCTCTCCCATATGGAGGTAGGTGGATCTTTAAGGAGCTATCAGTCCCCAAAATCTTGCTACAGTACTTAGAGTTGGGCTAGCAGAGGATGGCCTCATCTTTGGGTTCGACCTCCACCAGGGACATGTTTGCTGGCTTTCCTTTCCCTTTCTTGGACAGGTCTAACACCACAGTGGAGAAAGGGTTCTGGAAGAGCACAGAGCCAAGGGTCTGAGGTAGCAAAGAACCAGGAAGGCAGGACATGACTTTTGACAGCACCCTTATCCCATCTGGCTGCAGGGTGAAGGGCGCCAGCCCCTGGGATGTGGAGCTGGTGATGGAAGGGATGTTTTCATGATGTAGCTTGGGCTGTTTCAAGGTGTCCAGAGTCAGCCCCTGGCTTCCAGCTTTTGGGCTGAGCAAAACCACAGCCATGGAAACCTGCTGGGACATGCAGCTGCCCAAGGTCTTGAGAGTGTCCACTCCCACCATGCTGGAGTGGAAGATGTGGGAGACCCACATGTTCACCTGAACACAGACCTGCTTGGTGAGCTGATTTGCTGCAGTTATTGTTGCTGCAGGCACGGGATCTGCTTGAGGACCCACGGGATGCTGCTGCCGTGGGGCAAAAGGACTTGCAGAGCATCTGTGCTCCACTGATTCACTGCCAACTTGGTGCCTCACAGTGCTTGAAGAGTTACTCTAGTATTGGCCACTTTGTCTTTGGGTAAATAGTTTATCTCCTGGGAAGTGGATGGCAGGGTGGTCTCTGTCTTCAAGTACACCACAGACTCAGCACCCAGGTTCTTCTTCATCTCCCCCAAGCTTCTACCATCCTCCCTGTGACCATCCTTACTGCTTGGACTCTGTAACTGGTGGCTCAGCACAGTCTGAGAGAAGTCTTCTGAAGGCATTGGCCCCTCACTGTCATTCATGATGAGGATAGGTGGATTTTTAGTGCAATTTTTCTTATTTTCTAAGAACTCAGAGAAGCTAACGAACTCTGCACAGTATTTCTCACAGATGTGAGTCTCCTCCCAATGAGTTCTCTTTGCTGTCAGTCCATCCCTATTATCTTTTTTTTTTTAAGATTTTATTTATTTGACAGAGAGAAACACAGCCAGAGAGGGAACACAAGCAGGGGGAGTGAGAGAGGGAGAAGCAGGCTTCCCGCCGAGCAGGGAGCCCGATGTGGGGCTCAATCCCAGGTCTCCAGGATCATGACCTGAGCCGAAGGCAGTCGCTTAACCAACTGAGCCACCCAGGCGCCCCGTATCCCTATTATCTTAATTGCCATTCCCTGAGTGGTTGGAGCACCTGGATCCCCTGCCCCTAGTGCCTCTGAGGCCACATCGGCAAACTCCATGGGCTGGTGCTGCAGCTACTGCTAGCTCTGGTCTTCCTCCGAGTTGATGTGCTGGGGCATTGCCTTCTTGTGCCTCCACATGGTGCGAGCATCAGGCCGACTGGAGATCCATGGTTATTGCCCATTCCCCTGTTAGTGCTTTGTGATGACAAGGTATTTTAAAAACTTTCAATTGCAATATGCATATGTTTTTGTTGCAAAGAAGTATGAGTGAAAAAATGTTCAGGCATCAACATATTACATTAGGATAATTTTTTGTGACAAACGTAGGATAGAAATTCAAATTCAAAAATAATTATTTCCAATAAAGATTTTCTGCATTAATTTTTTTAAATGGATGAGGGTAAATATCTAAAAAATATGGCATTTTTATTTAGTTGCATCCATTTTAAAAAGTGATATAACCTCATTTAAAAATTTCAGTATTATTAGTACAATGGGAAGTACATCCTCTCTAAGTATACAAAGTTTTAATGAAAACAGCCTTTTTTTAATTTTTGAAATATATATTTTTTAAATGTCATTTTTTTATTGTTACTAAAATTTTTTATTTTCCAGTGTTCCAAGATTCATTCCCCATTCCCCACACCCAGTGCTCCACGCTTTAGGTGTCCCCAGTACCCACCACCAGGCTCTCCCATCCTTCCACCCCCCTCCCTCCAAGTCCCTCAGTTTGTTTCTGTGTCCAAAGTCTCTGTTGTTTCATTTCCCTCCCTAGATTACCCTAGTTCCCATTTATTTTCCTTCTCCCACTGTCCTCTTTAAAGATTTATTTGTTTGAGAGAGAGAAAGAGAGAACCCGAACAGGAAAAGGGGGAAAGGAAGAGGGAGAGGGAGATAATCAGATTCTCTGCTGAGCGGGGAGCCCCATGTGGGGCTCAGTCCCAGGCCCCTGAGATCATGACCTGAGTCAAAATCAAGAGTTGGACACTTAACCAATTGAGCCACCTAAGTGCCCCTGTAATGAAAGCATTTTGATGCTATCCTAAAACATGCAAGTGAATGCATTAGTATTTCAGATTACTAGTGGGTACATAAGGCAAAATTTTTGAATGTCATTGCTTTAAGATGTTGATTTACATAAGAACAATATATTTAAGCTTACTGAATTTCATTTGTAGATATCCACCACACCTATGTCTTGGTTCTTCAAATAATACATGGAGGTTTATAAAATAATACAACATCCCAGATGTTGGTGCAATAGGTAGAAAAAGCCAAATAATAAGTTCTTTTAGCCTTTTATAGTTCCCAGAACTAGGTCTTCTTTTCAGATTGATGAGAGAAGAGCTTCATCAGCCAAGGCTTTTTAGGAGACATTCTACCCTAGTTTTATATGGCCAAGAAGCTATTTAATGGAAACTCTACCTCTTACTACTCAAAATGTAGTCCATGCACCAGCAGTCTGGGCATCATTTGAGATCTTGTTAGAAGTGCAGAATATCAGATCCTACTCCAGACCTACTTAATCAGAATCTGCATCTTTAAAAGATCCCTCCCCCTGATTATTCATAGGTACATTAAAATTTGAGTTCTAGGAGGTTAGGCTATACAGTCTACAGTTTGGTCCCAGAGCATTACTATTATTATTTAGGAAAATAAACTATAGTTCAGTTCCAAAAGGAGCCAAGCACTCTTAAATATTTTGAATGCACTTCAACAAGCAATTTTTTACTTTATTTTTAACATATTCCAAGATTCATTGTTTCAACAAGCAGTTTAAACTACTTTAAAAATTATTTCTTATTTTACAATTTTTCAGTTATTTCTACCCCCTAAACAATTATTTCATAAGGAAATGTTTTAATCAGAAATCTCAATACAGGGGCGCCTGGGTGGCTCAGTTGGTTAAGCAACTGCCTTTGGCTCAGGTCATGATCCCGGAGAACTGGGATCGAGTCCCACATCGGGCTTCCTGCTAGGCGGGAAGCCTGCTTCTCCCTCTCTCGCTCCCCCTGCTTGTGTTCCCTCTCTGGCTGTGTTTCTCTCTGTCAAATAAATAAAATCTTTAAAAAAAAAAAAGAAATCTCAATACAAGAGATTAATATATCAGTTCAATGAAATCCTTTCTAACAATCATTTACACTCATTAGCCTTGCATATCCACCAATTTACAACTTATCATTTTAAACAATCTGCTTTACAATTAAGAGACCAAATAAAATGACCTCCTAGAAGTCCCTGGAGGATATTATAAAGATCTTATCTAAGGGGGAAGTGACACTTAAAGAGATTTTCCAGTGGCTTCAGAATATCACGGGGAATAAGAACTTTTCTAAGTTCTTTGAAATACTGTCTGTGTAGATCTCAATCCCCTTCACCTACTTTTGCTGACTAACATTTGTAGGAAGGCTAGAGGCAGTGGCATCCCCAAGAGTTGACTGAATATGCTCCCATCAGTTTCATGTAGATTCTCTGAGACAACAGCCAAAATCTACTGAGATGGATCTGTGAGTCCAAGGCCAATGAAGATCCTCCTCAGGCTGAGACTATGATGTTGCCTATTAATCTTGGACTCCTCCCCAGGAGCTCCTTCATAGTCTGTTAATATAAATACAGGAGGCTCGTTTGGCCTCTTGCCAAGTACTTCTGAGTTTGTTTCTCCAAGAAGTTGGTTTTACAAGGTGAAAGATTGTGTCCCAAAGTAAGTGAATGCCCCTACCTCTATACAATGCCCAGTAGAAATTCTCTAGTCTCTGCAGAAGAATCCAGGAGTCCTGATTCCCAAGAATGGTCACACAAAGTTCATCATCTTAAACTTTTGGGCATAGGAGAATGAATTATTTGGAGAACTAAAGATATACTGCAATGCTTAGATTGTCACGGGGCTAAAGCCCTTCTCTGCTGAGAAGATAGAAATTGAATACAACTTGCCAAACAAATCAAGAAATAGCTTACAATTGAGGGGAAAGAAGATTTTAACACGCTGAAACTCCTTTTCCCAGTACTTCCAACAATGGGAATCAAGTGAGTTTGGCAAGGAGTTATAATAGGTAGTGTAGGATTTAAATGAATTGGCTGTTTAAAACAGGGTAAGATCAAGGACACACATATATGCCTGGAAAAGAGGTAGGAACTGACCTGGAAGGAAAATCACTTAAGGCTCATTGCCAAGGTCACAACTTATATTAGTCTGCTTAGGCTTCCACAATAAAACACCATATACTGGATGACTTAAACAACAGAAGTTTATTTACAAAAATTTTAGAGGCTAGAAGGTCAAGATCAGTGTGCCAGGCAATGAGGTTCCTAGAAAGAACTTTCTTCCTGGCTTGCAGATGACCACCTTTATATTGTGTCCCTACATGGTAGAGACTGATCTCTGATGTCTCCTCCTCTTCATACAAGGGCACTAATCCTATCATGAAGTTACCTTCATGACTTCACTTAGCCCATATTATCTCCTACAGGCCCCATCTCCAAATATCATCACATTGGGAGTTGGGGCCTCAAAATATGAATTTGAGGAGGTAAAATTAGGGAGGTAAAATTCAGCCTGCTACACAACCCATTTCCCAAGCCACACTGGAATGGCACAATGTGAGTTAAGATGGAAGAAGAGGAAGGAGCCTGGGTAGCTCAGTTGGTTAGGCAACTAACTTTGGCTCAGGTCATGATCTCGGAGTCCTGGGATCAAGTCCCACATCAGGGTCCCAGCTCCACAGGGAGTCTGTTTCTCCCTCTGACCTTTTCCCCTCTCATGTTCTCGCTCTCTCTCTCTCTCTCTCTCTCTCAAATAAATAAATAAAATATTTTTAAAAAGATGGAAGAAGAGGGGTGCCTGGGTGGCTCAGTTGGTTAAGTAACTGCCTTCGGCTCAGGTCATGATCCTGGAGACCCAGGATTGAGCCCCGCATCTGGCTCCCTGCTGGGCAGGAAACCTGCTTCTCCCTCTCTCATTCACCCTGCTTCTGTTCCCTCTCTAGTTGTGTTTCTCTGTCAAATAAATAAATAAAATCTTTAAAAAAATGATGGAAGAAGAGGTAATATATACAGCTGGAAGGGATGCCTAGTTGGCTCAGTTGGTTAAGTGTCTGCTGTTAGCTCAAGTCATGATCCTGGGATCCTGGGATTGAGTCCTGCATCGGGCTCCCTGCTCAGCAGGAAGTCTGCTTCTCCCTCTCCCTCTACTACTCACTCTCTTTCTCTGTCAAATAAATAAATAAAATCTTAAATATATATACTTTTAAAATATTAATTATTTTAACCCTGGTTTGTTCATGGATTAAATTATTTATGTCAGAAACAGCTAACCTTTAAATTATTTATGTCAGAAACAGCTAACCTTTTCCTCACAAATTAAAATTAAATATATATGTAAAGGATAGCTCTAGAATGCCCCTTTCCTCAAGGCTCTGTGACTTTAAGACATTGAATTACTCACCCTCCCCCCCCAAATCTGAGGTATTAGAGGTCTATGTAGTGTCTGCACATGGATTAAACAAACAAACAAACAAAAAAACCACATTTCAATGCTGTCTTGCATAGTACCTTCCTGTCACATCTTCATGGTGAGAAGTAGTTTTGTAGGGAACTGAATACATTCTTAAACACTGCATAGTATTTACCTGTAGTGGTAACAGGAGAAATACTAAGACAAAATCAAAGTCATTCATGCAAGTATCCAGTGGGCTTATTATCAAATTATTCTCACTTAACCTTAATTCCCAAGAAGGGGAGGTTAAGACTCACTAGTTATTCCAGATTCCCTTTAAAGACGGTGACTCTCAACAAAAGGTCAGAAAACTGTTTCAAGATAGAAGATTCTTGTTAATGTCTATGTACAATGTGAGCTTTGAGGCCTTGGAACATTTAATGTACTAATCTAATGCTATTGTTTGCCCTTATGGAATCAGACAACTCAAAATCATGAATGTGAAATGATAACTGTAGGAAGTTGGTCCAAATTTCTGTGAAATATTTTTATAAATGAAGTCTAAAGACAGCAAATGTCACAAAGAACTGTGTAAATATACCCAACAAGTTGAAAGAATTTAGAAATAAAAATTTTGAAAGAGTGCAAAATGTTATTAGCTAGTCAAAAAATCTGAAACTAATTGGTAATAGCATATCTAGGCACAGTACCAGGGAAACACAAATTTTAGAAGAATGATAGAAGCTTTCAGATTGTCTTTCAAAATAATAACCTGTAATTGCTTTAGATATTGTTGATTACCTCACCAATATCCATTTCTTTTTTAACATACAATTTTTTATTTGTTTATATTTTATATTTATTTTCATATATATTAATTTTTATATATTTTTATAATTAATTTTATTTTTTCAGTGTTCCAAGGTTCACTGTTTATGCCCCACACCCAGTGCTCCATGCAATATGTGCCCTCAGTACCCAATTTTTTATATTCAACTAACCAACATATAGTAGTACATCATTAGTTTTTGATGTAGTGTTCAATGATCACTCCATGCTCATCACAAGACCTACCCTCCTTACTACCCATCACCCAGTTGATGGGTACCAATATCCATTTCAATCATCCCTGATTGTGGAGTACCTATATCATTTTGGTGAGATTGACCCCACCTCTAACTTTAGGGGTAGACTTGATTAGCATAAGCCAATTATTTAGATGGGTCCACTTTATTAATGTGACTGTTTTTCAAATAAGTATATACACTGGACATAAGATAAGTGAGCATCGCATTATCTTTATCCATATTACAAGAGCAGGCAAAGGATTTATGATGGTCCTAATCAAAGCAAAGAAAATTTTGATCAAAAGTTGTTATATAGGTTCTCTCTGTCATTGCATAATAATAAGGAAGTTTATAACTGCCAAAGTTGTTGATAGCCATATTGCAACATAAGCTTTAAGATGAAGCTGACATCAGAGAGAAAATAGAAGACAAAACAAAACTGGTTTTAGATGTCATTACCAAGTATAATTATTCATTAGAATTGCCATAAAAAGGTAAAGAAGATTCAGTGGCTTAAGTAACGCAAATAATTTTCTCCCACTTCTAAAAGTTATAAATCCAGTATCAAGGTGTCCAAGTCCAAGATTTAAAGATTCTCTCCTTGGCTTGTAGATGGCCATTTTCTCCCTCTGTCTTTACATGGTCTTTCTTTCATGTGTTCTATGTTCTAATATCCCCTTCTTATAAAGACACCAGTTATATTGGATTAAAGCCTAACCATGTGAGGCCATTTTATATTAATTACTGCTTTAAAGGCCCCACCTCTGAATACATTCACTTTCTGAGGTATTAGGAGCTAGGACATAAACATATGAGGAGGGGACACAATTCAGCTCAAGAAACTAAGCACACAGATTAACCCTTATCTGATACTTACAAGATTTTTCAAATAATGAACCAGTAAATAACATTTATTTTTAATCAGTTTGAGATTGCTGTCCTATTGTTTTTTTTTAATATTTATTTATTTGAAAGCAAGAGAGAAAGAGAGAAAACATGAGAGAAGAGGGACAAAGGGAGAGGAAGAAGCAAACTCCCTGAAAGCAGGAAACCCAGCGCTGGGCTTGGTCCCAGAACCCCCAGATCATGACCTGAGCTGAAGGCAGATGCTTAACCAACTGAGCTATCCAGGCACCACAAGACTTCTTTTATCTTGCAAATAACTGATGACAGCCTACCAGATATAGCACCATAATTTTGATATTTTTGAGAATTATGATATTGTTGAAAAAAATCTATACACAACAGAAAACGTTAAAAAGAAGATTCAAAATGTATGTCATTTTATGCAAAACTAGCTAGACTGTTACTAATAGTAGTCACATTCAAAAATAATACCCTCAGATTAAAATAAGACACTATTTCTCCAATGCTAGATCTCCAAAATTAAGATGCCTAAGTCTCCATTGGAAAAACTCTTATTGTATGTATTTCTGTTTATGAGAAAATATAGGTGTACATACATATATTTTTGTATGAATATAAAGGATTTCTATATTCATATGCATTTGGGGGTATTTCCTGATCAATTTGTGTGTATACAAAAAGTGCAGAATTTGTGAAAAATGAAAACACACTCCAGCAGGGGAGATGAAAGGTGGAGCTAGAGAGCCAGATATAGTCCTGGTACACAGGAAGAGGAAAGGACAATCTATAAGTACCAAGGATATGAATTTTGAAAGAGGAGGAGCAGACCAGGAGTTCATTCAGGACTAGGAAGGCTGGTCGCCTAGTGTTTAGCAGGAAGGGGAGGCCTCTTTACCGACAGGAAACTGAAAGTCTACTCCTATACGGGAAGAGGGAGGAGACTGCAGCAGCGGCAGCGGCCTGTGGGAGCCCGATGTGGCAGAGGGGCCGCCGCCGCCGACAGGGAGGCGGAGGGCCCGCGAAGCTCAGAGCTGGGGACACCGCCGCCATCCTCTTCGCCTACCCAGACGCCCTCCTAGACGCGCTCCCCGCCTACGGATCCTCCCCTCCCAGCCCGTGCAGGCACCCGGCTCGTCGCCTGCTGATCCTCCTTCCACACAGGCTCACCGCGGAGGCAGCAGCAAAGTGTCCGATTTGGGCACGTGAGGCCCGCGATCCGGGGCGGTGGACTCCAGGCGGGGCAAGGCCATTGGTGGGCTCCAGG
>PITA01030522.1:0-16282 GCA_004023965.1 Spilogale gracilis | reverse complement strand
GTTTCTTTGAGTGACAGATCATCAATCTTGAGTGACAATAGTGATAATAGTGTTTTTAGAGGGTCCATGTGAAACAGGATGTGCTCGTTATATCCCAATCTATAGAATGATTGATCACAGGCAGGCATGTCCCGTGAGAACAGGATGTGCTCACTATACCCTAATCTATAGAATGATTGGTCTCAGGCAGACATGTCCCGTGAGAACAGGATGGTTCCTGCAAACCCCTATCTCATTAGATTGTTTTATTGCTCCCTAGCATAGGGAGGTGAATGAGGGGTCACACAAACAGGAGGTCGCAATATCCAAGCTGCTTATGTTAGTAAAGGTTTTACTAAGTTTTAAAGTAAGTATGTTGTGCCCCCACAATCCTACAATTATTAAGCTTCATAAGGATTGGCATGGCTCTCACGCCTTGGATGAGCGCTTGTCCAGGTGCACGTCCCAGGGACACAGAGGACATATTGCCCCGGCCCACAGGGCACATTCATGGGTACCTCCACCAAAGTTTTTGGCAGCTTGCAGCATGGTGGGGGAGGGGGGGGCGGATCATGCCGCCCCCAACAGAGAGGATGTCACAGAGGTGTCTGCTGGTCCTGGATGCGTGGTACAGACATGCAATTCTCATCTTGTGGTCTTCAAGGTGCAGGTTGTGGGGCTCAACATTTCTCTCTGTGTTATGGCTGCGGCAATGTGGTCCTAAAGCAATAAGTCTGAGCTCACTGGACCTTAATAGAAGTACTGAGCTTTAGATTGAGTAATTTGGGTCTTAGCTTCTTGAACCTTAGCTTTCTTATCGTCCAGACATAGAAATGCCCCTGGAAGGTCTCTATCATCACGTTCCATAAGTCATGCCTGGAAGATCTAGAGGTGGTTCCTGCAGTCCTTCTGAAGCCTTTGCAACAACCAATTCCATATCAGAAACCTATTTCTGCTTAAAGAAATGCCTTTTGTGGGCGCCTGGGTGGCTCAGTGGGTTAAAGCCTCTGCTTTTGGCTCAGGTCATGATCTCAGGGTCCTGGGATCGAGGCCCGCATCAGGCTCTCTGCTCAGCGGGGAGCCTGCTTCCTCCTTCTCTCTGTCTGCCTCTCTGCCTACTTGTGATCTCTCTCTCTGTCAAATAAATAAATAAAATCTTTAAAAAAAAAAGAAATGCCTTTTGTTACATGCAACTATCTAGTGACTGATAAAGGAACAAATTGGAAAGAGGCAAGAGGTATATACAACCCAATACACAGTAGCAATGTTAATTTTTAAAAAAGAAACCTTTGCACAGTATATAAATGTTCTTTAAAAAGGAACTGGTTCACAAATGTTTATATAGTAGGAAATAAAATAATATCACTCATTAATAGAACTTAGTGTTTTGAAAAAAATTCCAACCTTACAGAAAAGTTACAGGTGTATTACAATAAATTCTCCTGTACTTACTTTCATTTGATTTACTCATGTATCAAAGATGCTATAATATATGTATTTTTTAAAATGTAAACTATTTATAATGTTTTAAGAGGGAAAAAATGCAGATATAGTGTCCTTTTGGTAACAACATCTCTACACATATTACACAAAGGAAAACATTCTCAGTGGTTTTCGCTGAGATGATTGATTTTACTTTTGCCCATGTAATGTTTATAATTTTTCTATGAAGGGCAAAATAAATTAATTAAAGGAGCTAGATTAAGTCAGGGGATTCTCTTCAATTTATATAGTTCTTTATCAAATTCCTATTCCTAGGATAAAGTGAGAATGCCAATCACTTTTGTGGATTTTCACCACGCTAGAGCCTGTCACCTCATTTTGGGATCATGCAATATCTTATTATTTTCTTAACCTATAATTACCTACTGAATATTATTGGAACTTGCTTAACAATTTGGATGATATGTCACATACAACTGGAAGATATGTCATTTTATTTCTAAGATGACTGAGCTTCATGTAAAACATAATTTAGAAATTAATATCCTTCATTCAATTTCTGAAATTTTCAAACTAAATAATTCTGGATTACTTGACTTTCAAAAAGCATAGTGCAGAAAAGGATAGCAGTTATAATGCTGTGATCCTAAAGTAACTTATCTTTATAATCCTCTCTAGATTCATGTCTATTTCAGTTTTACATCTGGGCTTCTGTCTTCCTTAACTCTTTCTGTGGTTGCCATTGACGCCCCAAAGAAATCAGCTGGAAGTACTTTGGGGTGAGATGGTTATCATAGATGAGTGTCTCTATCTGCTCTTGGTATTTATACATTACACTGCCATGGAAAACATTTGTAAACAACACTGAACTTAAAGTTGTCATGGTCTCTTATATTCACCAACTCTTAATATATAACATATAAAATATAGCTTATACACTTAAAGCCAGAATTTGTAAAGGCTCAATGTAGATAAATAAACAATAAACATGAAAGTTAACAAGCCAGAAACTAATTGCAGTCCCTCATGTATATTATGCAACTATATAAACAAACACAAATAAACAGAGGATGAATTCACAAGTGAATTACTCTATAAATAAAGACTGGCTGAAGCAACCACCCATAAAAATGTTCAGTACCCCTTCACAATACCTACACGATGTTTGAGCACCTTAAGATAATTCATCCTATTTGAGAATTATTCCATAGGCTGAATTGAAATGATTTCTCTAGTCCTTGGAGACATACAGAAAATCATTATCATGGCCCTCAGGAATATTGTTGTTTCAGGGTTAAAATAGCTTGATTTCTTCTGCTGTTCAATGTACTTTATCACTCTTGTCTTAAAATTATAATTTTCTACTAAAAAATATAGTTAACAGTTACTGTGGAGAGATTAGTGTCAAATTATAGGATGCTTAGGGCTATAAATTTGCAGGTGAAATTCCAGACCCAAGAGAAGGAATACCGTGCCTTCAAGTCTTATCAGCACTGTATATTGAGGTATGTTACCGAAAAAGTATATGTGAATTGTAGATCTTGCCCTTTGAAGAAATCCAGTTTCAAAGTGAAAGGATTGAATACTTAGTTAAGCTTCTGTAAAAAATTCCAACTTTAGTTGCACATAGGGTTTGTTTAAAGCAGCATTTCCCTGACCATTTTCACAAGATGCCTGTAGGAGAATGGTTTTAGAACAAATCAAGTTTGGGAAAGACTGCATATTCTACTTACCTCTGGATCTTTGCTATGCATCAGATATATATTGAAGGTTCTATTTAGTATATCTTTCACAACACACACTGGGACATCTGAGTTTAATCCAAGATTCATCATCATGTTTGGTTGTTCAACCATTCATTTAATATTATTACATCCATCTCCTATTGCTTCACCTTTTTTAGCAAAGCATTTATTTCATTTGTTATTTTGGCCAAGAGCCTATTTAGATTTTTCATTTTAGACTGTTTTTTTTAAATCATTTAAATTATATACATTTAAAATGTACAAAATGATGATTTCATATACATATATTTTGTAAAATGATTCTCCAGATCAAGATAATTAACATATCCATCACCTCACATAGTGAACATAGGTAACTGTGTGTACGTGTGTGTATAATACTTCAGATCTACCCTAAAAACTCTGAATTATATACTACTATATTATCACCTCTAGTCACCATTAGGCCAGTGTCATTCTTTTGCATTTGGATATCCAATTTTTCCAGCACCATTTATTTAAGAGTATGTTCCTGATACCCTGTCAAGAATTAGTTGACCATATATACGTGGTTTATGCCTGTACTCGCTTTTCTGTTTCACTGGCCTATGTGCCTGTTTTTATGCCAGTACCAAGTTGTTTTGATTTTGGTTTTTTTTTTTAAGGTTTCAGGTATTTATTTAACAGAGAGAATGAGAGAGCACAAGCAGGAGGAGCAGCAGAGGAAGAAGGAGAAACATGCTCCCCACTGACCTGGGAGCCTGACTCGGGCTGTATCTCAGGACCCCAGGATCATGACCTGAACAGAAGGTAGATGCTTAACTGACAGAGCCACCCAAGCACCCCAAATATTTTGATCAATACAGCTTTGTAATATAGTTTGAAATCAGGAAATGTGATTCTCTCAGACTTGTTTTTCTTTGTTAGAATCACTTTGGCTATTTGAGATCTGTTGTGGCTCCATATAATTTTAGGATAGCCTTTTCTATTTCTGTGAAAAATGCCATTGGAATTTTGACAGAGATCACATTTAATCTGTAGACCACTTTGCAAAGCATGGCTATTTTTAACAGCCGTGTTTCTTATATGAGAATATGAATAATCTTTCCATTTATTTGTATCCTCTTCCATCCTTTTCATCAATGTCTTTTAATGTTCAGTGTGCAGGTCTTTCACCTCTTTGATTAAACTCATTCCTAAGTATTTGATTGTTTTCAGTGCTACTGTACATGAAATTGCTTTTATTTATTTTTAAAAATATTTCATTTATTTATGTGTGAGAGTGAGCATGACAGGAAGAGTGATAGAGCACGTGGGAGGGGAGCAGGAGCAGGGGTGGGTTGGGGGGCGGTGCTGAGGGAGCAGACTCCCAGCTGAGCAGGGAGCCTGTCTCAGGGAGCTGGGCTTGATCTAGGACTCCAAGATCATGACCTGAGCCAAAGGCAAATGCTTAACCCACTGAGCTGCCCAGTACTCCAATGATGTTGTTTTTAAATTTCTCCTTCAGACAATTCATTTTTAGTATATAGAAACAAATTAGTTTGTTAAAGAACAAAGCGAGTCATTCAAATACAAAATATCAACAGAAATAAAAAATTGGTTAAGATTCAACTTAAAAATATAACTAATAAACAAAAGCAAAGGAGTCATATTTATATAATGTATCTGGTGTAAGCACTTGGCAATAGAAACTAAATTTACCCCAGTAGTTATATTTGAAAAAGTTTTCATTTGTTTGCTTGTTTGTTTATAAGTAGGTTCCATGCTGGGCATGGATCTTGAAGCAGGGCCCAAGCTCATGACCCTGAGATCAAGACCTTAGCTGAGATTAAGAGTCAGATGCTTAACACCCAGTCATCCCTGAAAAGATGGTTTGTTTAAAGCATGAAGCCATGTCTGTTTAAATTAATTTCATTACTCATAGGAATTTTAGATAAAACATCATACATCATAAGGACAAACCATTACTATTGTAATTGCTATATAGATAATTAGCTGATGACATCTGTGGTAAGTTTTTAACTAAAATACATTAAAGATCAAGTAGAGGGAAAGGACAATAATTCATCAGAATAAGTTTCATTTTTTTAACATGGTGAAGTATATTATATTGCATTAATGATACAGTTTAGGTGAAACAGTTTTATCTAACCTGCCAACAATGATGATTCACTAATAGTTCCCCTGAGTAAACTGTCATGGTGCTGTAGGGGTCTAGTGTCTCATAAACCAATAAAAAAGTTACAGACTTAAACTAACTCAGCTAAAGCCATTTAGAAACATGATATTCATTTTTATTGCATGAATGCATTCACAGTAAATTTGTTAATGTTTTAATATCTCTAATTGTTTGCAGTATTCTTTGGTTATGCCATTCAAACATTTAAACTAGCTGCCTTCTGAAATTTAGGGTCTTAGTCAGAATCTAAGACTTCCCTTGATATCTAGATTTAAATAAAAAGGGATTTACAAATTGTCAGCTTATACAGAACAGAAAACCTTGTAAAACAGTAATAAACTGGAAGAATTCTTGGTTTTAACACAAAGAAAAGTATTATAAACCTAGGAGATAGATTCACCTGCCAATAGAATCACAATTTTAAATGTGAGACTTTACTGAAGTGGTAAACTAGTGTAAGATAGGATTTTAAATCAGTTTATTAGTGTTATGGTCATTTCAGTGGGTTATTGGTAGTAGAAGCAGCAGAAAGGGAAATAAATTAAATAGAATTAAGCAGAATCCACTGAAAAGAGTTGTAATTTATTGTGAGCAAGAAAGCACAGAGATTTTCTCTTTTTAAAAAAAATAAGCAAAAGATAAAAAACAACACGGATAAAACCAAATACACACAAAAAAACTATGTCATGTATCATGAAAGACAAGTCAGTAGAGAATGTTTCAAGTCAATTTTACTTTTATGTTTTATAGCAAGTAAAATAGAAATTAAGCTTTGTTTCCGTACTCTCTATTAAAATTGGCAACAAAAGAGAGAGAAAAAGAAAAGACAGATTTTTAACTTCTACCACTACAGACCTTTTGTACTCTACCCCTCTGCATTTTGGTCAATATTATGGACTAAACTGTGTCCTCCCAAAATTTATAGGTTGAAACCTAGGCATCAATGTGATCATATTTATGGAGGTAAGACCTTCAACAAAGTCATTAAGGTTAAACAAAAACATAAGGAAGGAGCCCTAATTTCACAGTACTGGTGTCCTTTTAAGAAGTAGAGACTCCAGGAATGAGCATGCACACGGACAAGATCATGTGAAGACATGGTAAGAACTGGTTCTCTTGCAAGCCAAGGAGAGAGGCCTTAGGAAAAATGTACCCTACCTGCATCTTATCTTGGACTTCCAGCTTCCAGAACTGTAAGAAAATAAATTTCTATTATTTAAACCCCCCAGTTTGTGGTATTCTGTTATGGGAGCCCTCACAGTCTCAAGCTAGTTATTTTAATTCCACAGTGTATGAAAATGAAACCAAGAGAAAGAAATAATTAATAACTCTTATTTGAAAATGAGGCTTCTAGAAACTCATACATTTGAATCAATTACCTTCTGGGGCTAACATGTCTCCTCTGTCTTGTTTCTACACTGCAGGGAAGAGCGGCATGGTCAGACAGAATGGAAACCAGCATTGCGGTGGTTAGTGGGAACTCTGTAAGCACCGCAGCAAACAGCCGTGGCTATTCAGCACCCCTCAGCATGGGAGAAAAAGACTAGAAGCATAACAAACTTGCACTTGACTTGAGCAAGGAAATGGAAATGGACATCAATCGTGTGGTTTGAAAGAAGCATTGGCAGTTCTGGAAAAAAGCAGTTGGTTCACATGATCGAAGTACTGAGGTTTGACAAGACAGACGGTTAAATGTCTTCAAGATTCTGAGTACAGTCAACCTTTTTGCTACTGTTATATAATGCATGATTCTGAATTAAACCACTTTCCTTGCCTTTTCCCTGTGAATTTCAGCATAGCACATATCACACTCACCCCTATGTTTTAGCTCTCTATGCATGTCTGAGGTTCATGGTAAAGTCATAAGCTCCCGGGCAACGGGGGCACTTCTCTACTAACTGTGTTCCCTACAACACCTACAGTGATGTCATACACACTGGGTTCTTTTAAAATATTTACCATATTATAGAGCTCTGCAACAGTCTGGGGGTATTCATTACAATGCAATACTGTGGTCTGGATCTGGGCTCAACGTTCTAATGATCACAGCTGAATTAAGATATATGTACTACATTTCCTGCTGGATAGTTTTTTGGTATTAAACAATAGAACATGAGAAAATTTAAAAGCACTATAAAACTAAGAAAATCTTTGCTACTTTTTTTTCAGGGGCTTAAAAAAATAACAGCACTGTCTACCTCATGGACTGTTCTATAATACTGATGTAATCATTTGGTTTTGATAAGGTTTTCTAGGGTCCGGTAGGTGCTTCAAAAGTGACATTTAAGAAGAATATAGTTAGATTGACTACTTCCATATGTACGAATGCTTCAGGCTTGCCCAAAATAACCTCTTAGAAATTTCATCACTATTTACTTGAGATTTACAGTGCACCAACTAATATATGGATGATCAAATTCTGTTTTTCTAAAGGCAAAATCAATATCTTCTGTGAACTACGAAAGATGACTTCACAAAATAAATGTGAAATGGCAGTACATACAGAGAGGGATGTGTGTGTTCATATGGCTTCCCAATATTTAAAATTATTATTTGGAGAGAAATCTCATTTAATCTTGAATTCTGTAATGACTTTGCATGAAGAAAGTTGTATTTCATTAACTGAGAGGACGTTGATCTCTATATCCTTTATTGTATATTTAAGGATCAATGGAAATTGTTTTCAAGAAAGAGTTTTCTTCTAAAAAAGTGGATTTTATGAAGATCTTTTATGCCTTACTCATTTAGGAGGCCTAAGTGAGTACCTATGTATACGTGTGTGTGTATATAGACACAGATTGGAACAGAGAGGAGAAGGAGAGTAAGGATTCAAAATGTTTGTGAAGGAAAGGATAATAAAGGTTTATAATGCTCCTTAAACATCACTACTAAATTAAGTTCACCATGTTTTGTATAAGACATGGAACAATAAATATTACTTAGATTTCCATAAGTTTAATAATTAAGGTGTGTTGCTACCAGGAAGAGAGTGAAATGTCAAGCCACAGACTGACAGATTTCATAATATATAACCAACAAAAAACTTGAATCGAGAATATATAAAGAACTCTTATATATTGATAAGATAAAGATAAACAATTCTTTTTTTTATAAGGAAAATTCTTTTTCTTTAACAGGTAAAAGGCTCAAATGATCCTTTACAGAGGAAGACATCTATGTTATTAATCATTATTAATCATCAGGGAAATTCAAATTAAAACCCAAAAAGATATACTTACATACACCGATGAGTTGATATAGGGCAACTAGGACATTCATACATTGCTGGTTGTAATATAATTAATAGTTTGGATAACTCTTTGGCAGTGTCTGCTGAAGTTAATCATGTACTTACACAGTGACCTAGTAATTTCATTTCTAGAAAAATACCCCCCAAAATAAGTTCACCCATTCTACCAACACATAAGAATAATCATAGCACCTATACTCATTATAGCTAAAAACTAGAAATAATCATCTAAATCCTAATGACCATCAACTGTAGAGTAAAAATTAAGAAATTCACACCAAAATCTTTTACAGTACTATATAGATGAGATTTTAAAATATAACTAAAAAGTCCATTTATAATAGTTTACTGGATCTTATAAAAATTTTAGTTTTATGTACCTGACATATACTTTTTTGACTCTATAATGCACACATTAACATTATCCTAAGTTAAAAAGTTATTTCACTGTATTTTTGCATAGTAAAATGTAAATAAGAAGTAAATATTAATATGAAATCAACATTTTTGCAAAGGAAATAGGTAATAAGAGAAAGAAAAATATTTAACTTTTAGGTTTTTTGAATTGAGATTTTTAACTCTAAAACTTACAAATTAATTTAAGTACAACTAATTGGGTTTTTTGCTAAAAATTTTATGCACAAATGGAGCAGAAGTATAGATCCAAAATTATAACAAATTAACAGAAAAAGATCAACCACATAAAAACTTAGTTCTTGCCTCTTATATACCATTCAAGGGGTACCTCACTCCCTTTCAGAAGACAAATTAATTTATTAGTTATCAGTGTTATAATTTAGAAAACTTAAGCATTTTTGGGTTTTTTTTTTCAAGTTATAATGAAAATTTCCAAATAAACACCAAAGAAGAGAGAGCAGTACAATTAACTCTCTTGTTCCTATTACCTAGTTTTGGTAACCATCAGTTTTAGTTATTCTTTAGGTAATTTTTTTATGAGGTCAATCTTTCATGAATTCTGAGAAAAACCTATAGTTGCTAAGCATTTTTGAATCTTCAAAAGATTTCATCCTCTCCACTCAGGATGATTTATTTATTTATTTTAAAAAGATTTCATCTATTTATTTTAGAGAGAGGGAGAGCATGAGTGGGAGGAAGAGCAGAGGGAGAGGGAGAGACAGAATCTCAAGCAGACTCAGTGCTGAGTGCAGAGCCCAACGCCGGGTGGGCTCTCACACCCCTGAGATCACCACCTGAGCCCAAATCAGGAGTTGGACATGTAACCAACTGAGCCACTCAGGCACTCCTCCACTCAGGCTAATTTAATTCAAATTTGGTAGACTAATTTCATAGAAATGGCTTCTTTTCTTAATGTAATTGTTTAATTCCTCTTCATTTCAAAATCAAAGTTAGAGTTACCAAGCTGAAGGAAGAGCTCCAGAGGTAATGCATTCATCCCAGACATGACTGACTTGTTATCCTTGTCATCTAGATGTTGTAAAACTACTGAGACATGTAACAACATGTCTCGGTTGCTTTTTTACCTTTTTTAATTTAAATTCAATTTACTTAACATATACTGTATTATTAGCTTCTGAGGTAGAAATCAGTTGCATATTACACCCAGTGCTCATTCCATCAAGTACCCTCCTGAACATCCATCACTCAGTTATTCTAACCCTCCACCTACCTCCCCTTCTGTAGCCCTCAGTTTGTTTCCTATGATTAAGTGTCTCACATGGTTTGCCTCCCTCTCTGTTTTTATCTGATTTTATTTTTCCTTTTCCTCCTCTATGTTCATCTGTGATATTTCTTAAATTCAACATATGAGTGAAATGATACGGTATTTCTTTCTCTGACTGACTTAATTTGCTTAACATAATACCATCTAGGGATACCTGGGTGGCTCAGTTGGTTAAGCACCTGCTTTCCACTCAGGTCATCAGTGTCCTAGGATTGAGTCCTTCATTGGGCTCCTTGCTTGGCAGGGAGCTTGCTTCTCCCTTTGCCTGCCTCTTCCCTTGCTTGTGCTCTCTATTTTCCTCTCTGGCAAATAAATAAATAAAAACTTAAAAAAAACAAAAAAACAAAAAACCTTGTTCCATCCACATTACAAATGGCAAGATTTCACTCTTTTTGACGGCTGAGTAACATTCCACTGGAATACATGTATTCTCAGCTGTACATGTAAATCTGGGCTCTTTCCATAATTTGGCTATTGTGGACATTGCTATTATAAATGCTAGGGTGCATGTGACCCTTCAAATCACTATTTTTGTATCCTTTGGATAAATACCTGGTCATACAAGTGTTGGGCCATACGGTAGTTTTAGTTTGAACTTTCTGAGGAAACTGTAACTGTTTTTCAGAATGGCTGTACCAGTTTGCATTCCCACCAACAGTGTAAGAAGGCTCCCCTTTCAACATGGATATATTCTAAAAATCATTATGCTAAGGAAAAAAAGCCACACAGAAAGGACTACATACTGAAGGATTCCATTGTTTGTGGCATTCTGAAAGACAAAAACATTTGGGCAAAAATCAGATGAGTCTTTGCCAGGAACTAGGAATAAAGAGAGGACAGTGAACACAAAGGGCTATGATGGGATTTTGGGGGATGTTAACACTGTATATCTTGATTTTAATGGTGTTTATATGCTTGCATACATTTGTCAAAATTCATTAACCTGTATCCTTAAGAAGGGAGACTTTTAGGGTATCTGGAAGGTGCAGTTGGTTAAGCATCCGACGCTTGGTTTTGGCTCAGGTCATGAGCTCACAGTTGTGGGATTGAGCTCCAAGTGGGGTTCTGTGTTCAGCTGGCATTCTGCTTGAGATTCTCTCTCTCCTTCTCCCTCTGCCCCTCCCCTTGCTTGCATGCACTCTCTTTTTCTCTTAAATAAATAAATAAATCTTTAAAGGAAAAAAAAGGGAGAATTTTACTGTATGTAAACCAGTTCATCTATTAAGTTTAACTTAAACAAAAATTACAGCATACCAGGTCTAATACATCAAGGATGATAAAACAACCATCTTCCTTAACTGGGATAACACATTAAAAATGAAATTTAAACTGGTATTTGATTTAGGTCAACCATTTCACAGTTCCGTGTGTGTGGGTTTTTTGTTTTTGTTTTTGGGTTTTTTTTGAGATTTTATTTATTTATTTGACAGAGAGAAACACAGATAGAGAGAAAACACAGCAGGGGGAGTGAGAGAGGGAGAAGCAGGCTTCCCTCCGAGCAGGGAGCCAATGCAGGGCTCGATGTGGGGCTTGATGCAGGGCTCGATACGGGGTTCGATCCTGGACTCCAGGATCATGACCTGAGCCGAAGGCAATCGCTTAACCAACTGAGCCACCCAGGTGCCCCAACACAGTTCTGTTTTTGATCAAGCTTATAATCCATTAAAATATCCTGTATGTGTCTAGGTTTGGTTTTTTTTTTAAACAAATTGCAGTACTTTGAATAGTACATCAGAAACTAATAAGGTACTATATGTTGGATAACTCAATTTAAATACAAATAAGCAAGTAAATAAATAGATAAATGAAGTACTATATACTAATCTTTAAAGATTCCATCTGATATGTTTATTTCTACCACATGAGCTTAGATTTTTTTTGATTCTGTACATTGCTATACAAGACTATATTCTGTATAATTTTATGTCATCAACACTTTAGTCAGCACACTTTACAAAAAATATTGTTCTTTGTAGAAAAATCATTTTTAATTTGTTTTTGTTTGCTTTACACTAGATTATATGAAACATGTATTTGTATATAGTAACAGAATCCAAGTGAAGGTTCTAAAGACTGACAGAATGTCTTTGCAAGTAAAATTATTTATGTTCTGTTATAATCAGTTCCTTTTTCTCAAAACAGATTTATTTATTTGAGGGGAGGAGGGGAAGAGGGAGAGGGAGAGAATCTCAAGCACACTACCCGCTGAGCATGGAGGCCGAACATGGGGCTTATCTATGACCCTAAGATCATGACCAGAGCCCAAATTAAGAGTCAGACACTGAACCAACAGAGCCACGGCAGGCACCCTTATTCCTTTTATTTTTTGAAGAAAACATTTTAAATCTTTCTTTTTAAAATTTCATTAGTGTTAAATTTTTTTAATTATATAAATTACTGTGAGGATTTCTTTCAGTTCTCTTCACCTTTATATTTTTAAGTTTTTATATATTTTAAAGAAAAATATCTGGCATTAAAATATTGTATGCAAATATATCTCTCTTTTTTTAAGATTTTATTTATTTACTTGACAGAGAGAAATACCAAGGGAGAGGGAATACAAGCAAGGGGAGTGAGAGAGAGAGAGAATCAGGCTTCCCGCAGAGCAGGGAGCCTGATGTAGGGCTCGAACCCAGGACTCTGGGATTATGACCTGAGCCAAAGGAAGATGCTTAATGACTGAGCCACCCAGGTGGCCCTGTGTGCAAATATATCTTAAATTACTGTATGTATATATATATATATATATATATATATGTTTTATGTTAATAAAATTCAATGTAGATAGTAATTCTCACTTTTTAAAACTGCATATGCTTTTGTTTGAATTTGTGATAGATAATCCTTTCTAATTTGTCCCATTGAATACACATATGCTCTCTCTCAACTGAAAGGAAATTTTCCTTGAGTGAATTAGAATTTATATAATAATTCTAAATTAGTATAGAAACATTTTCAACTATCAAAAAAAAGATTCCTTCCCAAAGTTGAGAAGGTACATCTTCCATGTCAATATTCATTATTGATAAACTATGCTATACTTTTAGATAATTAGGTTTAAATAGTAGTATTTTACATTTCTTTAAGATATGCAAAGATTTTTTTTTAAAAAGCAGCATATTCTCAGACATTTCTAGAGGTACATATTTCTCTAGATTTGGTAGTCCTTAATAGTTTCTTATTTCTACTTGCTTATGAATTTCAGTGATTACTTATCTTTCAGAATTCTAAAAATACAAATATTATATTTTTATATATCTAAAAATACAAGCATGCAAGATGGAAAAAACACATTTTATTTTATTTTTATTTTATTTTTTTTTTAAAGATTTTATTTATTTATTTGACAGAGAGAAACACAGCCAGAGAGGGAACACAAGCAGAGGGACTGAGAGGGGGAGAAGCAGGCCTCCCGCCGAGCAGAAAGCCCGATGTGGGGCTCGATCCCGGGTCTCCAGGATCATGACCTGAGCCGAAAGCAGTCGCCTAACCAACTGAGCCACTCAGGCGCCCCGAAAAAACACATTTTAAACTAACCCTCCCCAGCTGCTGGATACTTGAGCTCATACTTTCTGCCTAATCACTTACTTGTACAAAAACATCTTAACTTTCTAAGACAGACATCTGCTGCTGAATTTCTTCTTTATTTTTTTTTCAAGGCAGGTAAGAGAGTCACAGAATGCAAAGCAGTATAAAGCACATGAGGAATTCACTTACAGAACTGGATCTAATTTAGGGTATGCACACTGGGGTTTTGCTGATCTCAAATGTACAGATTTATCTATTTAATCTTTCATAATGTCTTCTTTATTATACTACATATGGAAATGTCAATGAAAATTATTAAACTAGAAAATACTTTATGAAAGTCATAAAATGTTAGTTTGCATTACATTTCAATCCAGGCATTATGGCTAAACTAAAGCACCATTCATTATCTAGTTCAGTTTCTATGATACTCACTGGAAACACTGTGGACATCTAAAAGGTCATTTCTTATATGTACCAAAATCCCTTCAGGTTGGGAGAAATCCACCCAATGTTGATATTACTACTTTCATTCTGAGAAATAACATATATCATTTTATCTTTACTACAAGTCATAAAAAGAATGCAAAAATAAAAATGAACTCAACTAATAAATAGGAAAGATGTTCTGAAAAACTCTTTGTAATAGGCCAGAAGTGACTAAAATTTTTTTAAAGATGCCTTTATTTATTTATTTATTTATTTATTTATTTATTTATTTGAGAGAGAGCATGCACAAGTGAGCTTGAGCAGGGGGAGGTGCAGAGGGAGAGATTCTCCAGCAGACTCTGTGTGGAGGGCAGAGCCTGACTTTGGGATTAACCGCAGGACCCTGAGATCATGATCTGAGCAGAAATCAAGAGTTGGATGCTTAACTAACTGAGCCACCCAGGAGCCCCCAGAGTGACTAATTTTTTTTATATATAAATAACTCTAATGAGACATTATCACATGCCACATGATTTCTTTTTCAAGTTACTCTGTAGGAAAATGCATGCTATCCTTTCCCATAAATATTTTTTCAATAATATTTTCTAAATATCTTGGAATTAGTTATCACTGTATTTTAGAAATTAGACACAGATCCTGCTTTTAGGAGGCTTACAGTGTTGTCGAAAAGATAGGATGGGTCTCAAATCTGCTCAAAACGTGAGTGAGAGGGAAGAAGTCTAAAAGTAACCAAGTTTACTAAAAGTGTCAAGATTAATAGAATTGGGAACTTGAAAACTAAATGCAATTTTTAAAAAATAAATTTATATTTTTACATGTGTTCTCTCTAACTGCAAAATTCTATCTACAACTATCACCACAGCAAGTGTGAATTGCAGAACATAAAAAACTGTTTAAAGGAATATTGATAAAAAATAAGCAATAGATCATTTCTTAAAACATAAATGGTTTGAGGCATATTAAAAATAAATGAAAACATCAAGACGATTTATATAATTTCTCAAATTATAGAGAAATAGGCAGTTTTGTATAATCATTTTATTAAAAAGTAGTTCATCTTACCTCTATTACCAGCTGCCGAAGAGATGGTGAAGCTATGGAATGCAGACTTGAGTTACCCCTTATGGGACTATGGAGACTAACATAAGCCACAACATTTCTCTGCAGAACTTTCTTGAAATTCTGAAACCAAAACAAGCAAACAAAAAGCCATTAAGTAAAATAGCAGATTTTACTTTATCAGTTATGTTGAATAATAAACACTCCCTACTTAAAATCTTCACATTACGCAACTACTGTTTTAAAAAATGTACTCTATTAGTGTGTACAAAGTTCATAAGAGGATTTCTATAAAAGGGATAAGGAGTTACATATCACAGGTGACAAAATATTTTTAAGCATATTCTTGAAAAAGTCAGATCTTAAAAGAAAATGTTCTTAAGTGGTTAAACTAGTGTAAGATTCAACTTTACAGAATGGAAAGTTTGCTCTAGCCACAACACTTAATTTTATAGTTACGAATTAGAGAACAGACATGGATAAACTACTTCAGTGATTAATCAAATTAGGTCTTTCCTTTGAGACAATGAGCTAATTTTTACATGCAGTATTTCTTTATTCTGGGAAAAATGAGACAAATACATCTTTGCCCCTGCACAGATTACCTGAAATAAAATCTGATACACTTTATGCACATGAGTAGCATAAAATGATGTCAGCAGAATAGTTCTACTTCTCTGCTGAGCCCTAACCCCCCAAAGTGAAGACCGCTGAGTGCCGGGGCCAGCCCCAGCAACAGGTAGGGTCCGAGGGTGGAGGAAGGAGTCGGCAAAAATGAGGAGACCAAACTTCATGTAAGGATCTCCTGAAAACACTGTTCTCAGGGCTCTTTATTTATAGAGAGTCATATGTTTCTTCAGGTGGAAACCGTGCGAGCAAAGTTTCTTTGAGTGACAGATCATCAATCTTGAGTGACAATAGTGATAATAGTGTTTTTAGAGGGTCCATGTGAAACAGGATGTGCTCGT
>PITA01030521.1:0-16378 GCA_004023965.1 Spilogale gracilis | reverse complement strand
AAAACCAGTTCAGAGTTTGTCATACCCAGAGACATGTCCAGGAAACACACCTACATAGACTCAAGAACACCCTGAGTCAGACATGCAGGAGCAGATGCTGGCACAAGCACACATACAGGCACAAAGACAGTCTCCCCGTTGTATCTGAAAACAGATACAGACCATCTTGCAGACCCACAAACACAAATGCAGTCCAAATCCATTCCTCAACATTGCTCTCCTCCAGAAAGCTCCTAGGTCACCTTAAACCAGGCCTGTCTTTCCCTCCTCTAAACTCTGCTTTCTAATGTCTGTCCCATTGCCTGTCCTTTAATAAGGACAGTCTTGGATTCATATGCATACCCCTGGTCCCAACAACTTGGCTGTGGGCTTTCAAAGAAATGACAAGGTCAGCAAGTGAGTTCACTGCCCTCTTCAGCAGCCCCATCCCTCACCTATACATCCATCCTCATCCCCAGGAGTGTCCCCAGTTTACTACAATGTCCTGACCCCCAGCCTCTCAGCAGACACAGACCCTAAGGGAAGAATAAACCAGACCTTCCCAGATAATGCTGGTGGGTATTACCTCCCAAAATCTTTACCTTGCCTTACGCTTACCACTGTCTACCTCCAATCTGTAACCAACTACATCAATGCTATTCTAAGCAGTTACCTAACCCTAGATAGCTACACACTGAGTAATGTCTGCACCTCCACTAGGCCCACAAGTACCCCATACTTATGATAGGGTGGGTCATCTGCACTCCAGGAGCTCAATAGCTCCTTCAGTAACACTGGTATAGTCATCAGAGAAAGATGCCCCTGGAGGGCTCAGTGTTCAGCTAGGAACCCAGGAATACCAAGGTGCCTAGGTCATTTGACCCTTATTAGACAGAAAAGTCGACAGAGGCCCAGCCCACTCCAATCCCTGTTCTGGGACTAGCCCATCCTCTGAGCTCAAATTCCCCCATACCCTTCCCTGGCTCCTTCCTGTCAAACTGGGAGCATCTGTTGCCCTGGAACCCTCATCCAGGCAGGAGCAAATATGCCTAGGACCTAAGGCTGAAAGGATGTGGGAATTTCTAGACCCTTGCAACAATCATACCTAGGAGCTCTACCTCAGAGCTTGGCCCAGGTGCCTCTCCTAAATAGACAGACAGTGGGGACACGGAGAGAATAAGGATGAATTAGCACACCTCCTCTTCCCCTACTCCTGAAGAGAATGAAAGGGTATATTGACAATGAACTCATCAGCAGCAATAAAGGTGAAGTCAGCCATTGTACCTCCCTAATCCACTTACCCGTCACTTCTCAACACCAAGCACCAGAACCTCTGGTATAGGATTCCACTGTACCCTAGCCACCCTAGAGATTGTCAAACACTACTTAGGCTCTGTCAGGAGTTCACCAAGCCAAAATCCTCACCCAGAGACATACCCAGAGACATGTCCAGGAAACACACCTACATAGACTCAAGAACACCCTGAGTCAGACATGCAGGAGCAGATGCTGGCACAAGCACACATACAGGCACAAAGACAGTCTCCCCGTTGTATCTGAAAACAGATACAGACCATCTTGCAGACCCACAAACACAAATGCAGTCCAAATTCATTCCTCAACATTGCTCTCCTCCAGAAAGCTCCTAGGTCACCTTAAACCAGGCCTGTCTTTCCCTCTGTCTTTGCCCCTGGCCCCTGAAGTTTTTTTCCAAGCCCTTCTCAGGTTACCACAGATTCTTCAACATTCATGTTGTCTCTATGATAATATCTTCTTTCTTTTCTTCTTTGATAAGGACACAGAAATCCCTAATTCTACTTATCAGCTAAAGAAGTAATCATTAAGCATAATTTGTGGAGTTATGTGGAGTTATTTGTGGAGAGGTCTCTTCCACAGTATGAGTTTGGGAAAAAACAAGGAAGGAGAGGGCATCTAGGTAACTCCTCTCCCTCAGCTCAAAGGTCCCAGATTGCAACTCTGGTGGACACTCACAACTTAGATGTTAGCCATCCAAGCTTGTGTGAACCCTTCCCCAATGCCTACATCCAACCAGGCCTGGAGCCCAAGAGATGGGCTTGGGTCAGGGTTGTGAGCTCCAAAATATGAAGAAGGTACTTGAGAAATTAACAAAATCCGTTTTAACCTCTAGAAACACATAAGTAGTAGTGACAAGAACTGTGCAGGGGCTAGGATTTTACTCTATATTTTTAAAAGATTTATTTATTTATTTTAGGTGGGGGAAAGAGTGCAAGTGGGAGGAGGGCCAGAGGGAGAGAGTCTCAAGCATACTGTGTGCTGGGTGTGGACCCTGATACAGGGCTGGATCTCATGACTCTGAGGTCATGACCCTAGCCAAAATCAAGAGCTAGCCACCTAACTGAGCCACCCAGGCATTCCTAGTTTTTACTCTGTTTTTAAGTTAAAAAGATAATCCTATTACTGCTTGGTGAATGCTGGCAGAAGACACAAGACTCCTGGGTGAGATATCAAGGATATTATTACTCACAGAACAGCCACAGCAAGAGCTTTAGCATGTTTTTGTTTCAGCTCCCCGTATCTATCAAATGCCTTGGGTATAACAGTGGATCTATGACAGATGCCTGCTCATATGGTGGGCTGTGTTACAGGAGAAGAATGCTAAGGTTTGGGGTTTCACTCCTTTTCCAGGAAGAAAAAGCAAGCCTGATCTTTGTCCAGGAAGAGTTGTTGCCTTATCTTTCAAGGTAGCTTGTTGTAAATAGTTCTTAGAAATAACCTGAAACAGTCAGTGTCCTACATTCTTACCATACCCAGTAAAAACATTCAGGGATGCTAAGAACCCATACTAGGCTGTCTCTCCCAACCATAACTAGCAATAGTTAAAAACCAGTGAATGGTGAGGGAAAAAATTGCTTTCCACTTCCTGGAAGAAGTCCTAGGAGAGATACCCAGTTTAAAAAAAAATCAATTCAGAAATACTCCACAAATTATGCTTAATGATTACTTCTTTAGCTGATAAGTAGAATTAGGGATTTCTGTGTCCTTATCAAAGAAGAAAAGAAAGAAGATATTATCATAGAGACAACATGAATGTTGAAGAATCTGTGGTAACCTGAGAAGGGCTTGGAAAAAAACTTCAGGGGCCAGGGGCAAGTAGTGGTAAATCCCAATGGGTCAAGAAAGTAGAATGGGCCCATTTACTCAAACAAAATGGAAGAAATGAGAGCAGATGACAACCTAAACCTTTCCTTGGCACTCTTTGTGGAGAAAATCTCTAAGGGGTGGAACAACCCCTGGTGTTCTTGTTTTGTGTCATCCCATCCTCTTAAGTGTTGACAGACCTGTGATTTAATTGTAATTAACAGAATGATGGCAAAAGTTATAGGATGTTACTCTTGTACTTATATTACATTTTATAAGACTGTCTTCTACCACACTTATTCTAAGTCTCTCCTTTCTGGCTTGATAAAGTGGCCATGCTGGGAAAGTCCATGTACCCTCTAGGAACTATACGTGGCCTTTATTTTTTTTTAATTTTTTTTTTTTTTTTTGACGGAGAGAGATCACAAGTAGGCAGAGAGGCGGGCAGAGAGAGAGGAGGAAGAGAGCAGACAGCCTGACGTGGGCCTCGATCTCAGGACCTTGAGATCATGACCTGAGCCGAAGGCAGAGGCATTAACCCACTGAGCCACCCAGGCGCCCTATAAGTGGCCTTTAGATGCTGAGTGTGGCATCCAGCTAAGAGTCAACAAGAATCTGGTGCCCTTGGTCATATGACTTCAAAGAAATGAATTCTGCCAACAACCTGAGTGAGTTTGGAAGATTCTTCCCTATTCAAGCCTCCAGTGAAAACGCAGCCCAGCCAATATTTTACGACCTTCTCATACCGTAAACAGAGGACTAAGCTAGAATCCTGACTCACAGAGACTGTGAGATCATAAATTGTGTATTATTTTAAGCCACCACATTTATGGTAACTTGTTGCAGAGTAACAGAAAACTAATACACTACTATGGCCATGAAAGTAAAAGTGTATGACAGTAAGGTATATGTGGGCAGCATGCAGTTTGTTCTCTGCAGAGCACCTGCTTAATGTTCAGTGAGATTATTTACAAGAGCAAGTGGAGTTAGGATGAAGAGAGGTCTCTTCCACAGTATGAGTTTGGGAAAAAACAAGGAAGGAGAGGGCATCTAGGTAACTCCTCTCCCTCAGCTCATTCTATAAAGACACATAGCTGTGGAGAGTCTGCTGCTTTCCTAGTAGGCTGGAATCATCTGATCCTACATATTAAATGTAAATTACCCTTTTGTGCTTTCATTTGATTTTTTTTTAAGATTTTATTATTTGACAGAGAGAAACACAGCCAGAGAGAGAACACAAGCAGGGGGAGTGAGAGAGGGAGGAGCACGCCTCCCGCTGAGCAGGGAGCCCAATGTGGGGCTCGATCCCGGTTCTCCAGGATCATGACCTGAGCTGAAGGCAGTTGCCTAACCAATTGAGCCACCCAGGTGCCCCTCATTTGATTTTTGATATGGGAATATCAGATATCTATGAAAGGCTCAAAGATGTAACTAACAGCAATCTTATAGAAAATGGAGAGGGATTCCCCCAGGAAGTAATAAAGTAAAAGAAACCCTGAAAACAAAAGTGGAGAAAACAACCCAAATCAGTAAGTTTCACAGGTAGATACAGGAGCTCCAGATTTTGAGTTCAGGAAGGAAGAACAATCAGAATACTTCTCACTGCTTTACCCAGAACAAGTGATGAATAAATCTTTATTAAAGAAATGCTGCAAAGATGGAGGAAGCAAAGAGCTTATTTGAGATCACAGGGTCAGTATCCTCTCTGTAGTTCAAAGTGGGCCAGAAGAGTTTGAGAAGACCAATTCTTCAAAACTTGTTTCTAGAAACAATGTAATCAAGAACTCATCATATCCACTGTGCTTCCTCAGAGATGGAATCTGTTTGGTGCGTTGGAGTTAGCCCGGATGATGACGGATAACCAATACTACAGAAATATGTCATCTCTTTGATCACAGAAGAGAGCTACCAAATTTGTAATTTGGCCAGTTTCCATATCACATTTCTTTGGGATATATACTAAAGAGTAGAAATGCTGGGTCATATGAAAATTCTTTTTTAAGTTTTTTAAGGAACCATGAAATATTTCCACAGCAGCTGTACTACTTTATATTTCTACCAGCAATGTACCAGCATTCTAATTTCTCCATATCCTCACATTATTTTCCATTTTCTTGAGAATAGTGCTGATTAGCCATTTACATATCTTCTCTGAAGAAAGGTCTATTCACATCCTTTCCATTTTTGAACTGAGTGTAGTTTTTGTTGTTGTTGACTTGTAGATATTAGTTGCTTACCAGATATATGATTTGCAAATATTGTCTCCTATTCCATGGGTGTCCTTTCACTCTCTTCAGTGAACGCTTTGGTGCACAAGTTTAAATTTTGAGGACGTCCAATTTTTCTATTTTCTCTCTCATTGTCTGTGCTTTTGATGTTAAACTTAAGAAACCATTGCTAAATCCAAAGTTATGAAGATATTTCGTTATTTTTTCCCTAAGAGTTTTATATAGTTTTACCTCTTAACCTTAAGCAAACATACATGCTTGTTTGTCTCTCTTTGATATCTCTTGCCAAATAAAATTTGAAAAACAGATTTCATATTTCCAAGCTTTGTGACCTTGGACAAATTGCTTAAAATCTCTGAGTCTCAGTTTAATTATCACTGAAGAGATAATTTCACAAGACTGTTATGAGTCATATGTTTAAACATAATTAGTATAAGTGCCTAGCACACTGGAGCTCAATAATCCCATACATTCTTCTTCCTTCCTTCAAAGGACTTTCTCTTCCAGGACCTGCCACTATCAATTATTCCACCTGATCTTAACTGCTTGCTTGGGGATGGTCAAGCCCAGGGCCTCAAGTCTCCCGTCCTTGCTTCAGCGGCCTCACTGGTCCTCCCTTCCCTTACGCCCTTTGCTCTACAGAAGTTCTTGCATCCACAAAATCCAGCTTGGAGCCAACCTGGGCTACCACGGAGAATAAAATTTCTAACGGGGTGGAGGTTGGAATGGACAAAGACAGCAGGCCCGCAGGGCCCCAGCCTCTCGACCACCTGGGAGGGACTCAATTTAGGGTACACTGAGCCCTAGAAAGGTCAAGGCCAAAGTGGGCATATGGGCATATGCGGAGTTACTCATGGCCTAGATCCCGTGGCAGGCTCATCTCCTTCCAGGCTGGTTCCTTCCAGGCAGTTCTAAGGCACAGTGTAAAGTATTCCTTTATACAGGGGTCCTCTATGGGGTCCATCTCCACCGCGCAGGCTTCTGGGGCTCCCGAGGCTCCCCTCTGTTCTCAAGTGGTCTTCCCTTGAGCCAAAACCAGAGATCACCCTTACCCTCCGGTAGTTACACAGAGGGTCTCTCTGGACCGACAGCGCCTCCACACTGCGCCTCCTGATCGCAGCAAATGCGGAGACAGCTCTGGGAGTCTCCATTCACACAGGGGTCCTCCTTGGGGGCGGCTCCCCGCACCGCCTCCCAGACTCCCCCAAGGGGCACAGGCAGGGACACTCGGGGGTTCCTCCACTTACTCAAGGACTCCCTTCAGGGCGACTCCCACACAACACCTGAGAGTCCCCAAAGCGATGTCCGAGGCCCGCAGACCCGACCCTTAGGGTGCCCGTCGGTCCCCGCCGCCCCCGCCCCCGCTTACCCGGACCGTCAGGGTGCGGGACGCGGGTCCGGGACTGGTGCACCCTACACCGCGAACCCCGCGCCGCCTCCTGGCAGCTCGGGAGCCGGCGTGCTGGGGCCGAGCGCCTGGGACAGGCGGCGCGGGCGGAGCAGCAGGCTGAGGCGGCAGCGGCGGCGGCGCGCGCGCCCCAAGCACACCCACCCTCTCCACCCCCCGCCCCGCGCGACTGCGGCGCGTGCGCCCGCGCGAGACGACCTCCGCGGGCCGGTGGGCGCACGCCCCGCCCCGCCCTCCTGCGCCTTGCGGCACGGCCCTCTGCGCTCGGCTGGCCCCCTCGCGTGGGACTGAGGCTCTGAGGGGTCGCAGGAGGGCGGCAGCCGGCTCCCACGACCTGTAGGTCGGGGAGGCAAGGGGCGCCCCCGACTGGCGCCCGGCTCTGCGGCGCCGGGTCTTCTCCGCAGTCGGGCCGCCAGCGGCAAGGTCAGTGCCGGCCCGGTGGAGGCGTCCCGAGAGGGGATTCCGTGGCGGGTCGCGCGCGTCTCTCGGCTCCCGCCCGCCAAGGCGAAGCGTCCCGCCACCCGCACCTGTCTGGGGAGGTGAGAATGACTCAGTCATCCAAGCGGACTCCACCGGAGCCCTTCCGGCTCTCGCCAAACCCAGGTGCGGCATGAAGGACTCCGGGCGGACGGCCCGCGCGTTAGGGCACTCACGTTTGCCGTACCCCACTGCAGAATGTCCAGATGAGCCTTCACAAAGTGCTCTGCTGGCCAAGCTGTTTCTGTGCGCGGTCTTCTGAGGTTATTGGTCCGCTGTCTCCACCAGCCACTCTTTCCTGCTGCCACCTCATCCCTCGAACTACCCGGTGAGCGGTTGAGAGCTATAACGTACATTACACCATAACTAGGAGCTTTGAAGAAAGTGAGGGTAACAAAAAGAATGTCAAAAGTCCTGACGTCCCAACAGCCAATTATAAAGAAGTAACTGAAGAAATGCAAATGATACGCTGAGGATTTAAAAAATTAATTTTAAATGTTTAATATTTTATTTACATTTTTAATATACTTCATGTTTACAGGTAAATTCAGAAATACAATTCACTTCATCCTGTAGGGGATACAAAGGCAAACTTGTTTTGTCCTAACCATCATGAAACTTAACAATACGGAATATAAAGTAAGTACAGTACTATATACAGCTATCCACCTTTACACAAAATGTCAAATACTAAACACTGTGTGTATTATGTGTATGTATGTATATATACATATATAAAGTAATTTAAACTTTACAATATCACCATAAAGTATTGTATTTCATTGCTTAGATTATATAGATGCAGCAAGGCACAGAGAGGTTAAACCACCTGCTTAAGATCACAGAGCTAGTACATGGAATCTAGGTATTCTGACTCCAGTGCCCATTCTCCTAACCATTCCTTTTGCTGCACTGCCTCCAGAACCACCTTGAGGATATGTATCATTCTAAAGAAATATTTTTTAAGGATACTGATTATGTAAATAATAGAAGATGTTTATAAAATTCATGATCCCATGGGGGTATAATGTTTTATTAATGAAGTATATAATAGTGGGTATAAAAGTGGTGCTTACATAATTGTTTGCTGCTATATCAGTGCACATAAAGATTCTTGGTATTGGTACTGTGTACCATCTCTTTCTGTCTTTATTTCATATGCACTATTATTAATTTTATATCTCACACATGAGAAAAATGTATTGATAGTCTTATTACTCACAAGACCATTATTTCTCAGAACCTGGGTCTTGAAATGTAGGTCTTCTTACCTCTCTAATTTCCTAATACCATTTTTAAAAATATTTGATTTACTTATTTGACAGAGAGAGAGATCAGAAGTAGGCAGAGAGGCAGGCAGAGAGAGAGGAGGAAGCAGGCTCCCTGCTGAACAGAGAGCCAGATGCCAGCCTTGATCCCAGGACCCTGAGATCATGACCTGAGCCGAAGACAGAAGTTTAACCCACTGAGCCACCCAGGCGCCCACTAATACCATTTTTTTAATGCTAGTTTTATCATTACTTATGACACCACATCATCCATCTTGCCACCTGTGAATGCTGGCTTCTAAAGCTCTCTCAAAACTTAATAGTATCAAAAAGAATAAAATATTTAGGAATAAATTTAACAAAAGTATAAAACTAATACTCTGAAAACTATGAAAAATTATTGAAAAGAAAAAGATCTAAGTAAATATTTTTTAAATCCCATGTTCATGAATCAGAAGACAATATTATTAAGATGACAGTATCCTCTAGATTCATCTACAAATTCAACACAATACCTACCAGAATCCCAGCTGATTTCTTTTTTTTTTTTTAGAAATTGACAAGCTGATTCTAAAATTCATATAGAATTACAAGGGATCTTAAAAAAAAAAACAAAAAAAAGAATTACAAGGGATCTTGAACAGCTAAAATAATCCTGAAAAAGAAGAATAAAGTAGGAGGACTCACACTTCCTAATTTCAAAACTTATTATAAAGCAATAGTCAGTCTGTTACTATGTCAACAAGGATAGAAATATGTATCAATGAAACAAAATTGGGAGTCCAGAAATAAACCCATACATCTATGGCCAACTGATTTTTAACAAGAGTGTCAAAACTATTCTGTGGGATAAGGATAGTCTTTTCGACAAATGGTGCTGGGACAACTGGATATCCAAAGACAAAACAATGAAGTTACCTTAGACCATATACAAAAATTAACTCAAAATCATCAAAGACCTACACATAAGAGCTAAATTATAAAACTCTTAGAAGAAAACAAGGGGAAAATCTTCATGACATTAGACTTAGCAATGACTTCTTGGATATGACACCAAAGACACAGGCAGCAAAAGAAAAGAACAGGTAACTGGACTTCACCAAAATTAAAAAATTCTGTGCATCAAGGGACACTATCAAGATTATGAAAATACAATCCATTGAATAATATAAAAATATTTATAAATCATATGTTTAATAAGGACTTTGCTTCTAGAATATGTAACTTAATAACAAAAAGACAATCATATTCTAAATGGGCAATGGATCTGAAAGACATTTCTTCAAAGATATACATATAGCCAGAAAATACATGAAATGACGTCAGTATCATTAGTTATCAAAGAAATGCAAATCAAAACCATCATGAGATACCACTTCATACCCACTAGAATGGCTCAAATCAAAAAGTCAGTTAACAACAAGTGTTAGCAAGGATTGGAGAGATGAAGCCCTCCTACAGTGCTGATGATAATGTAAAATGGTACAGCCACTTTGAAACACAGTCTGGCATGTCCTCAAATGATTAAACATAAAGTTACCATATGACCCAGTAATTCCACTCTTAGGTATATTTTCAAGAGGAATTAAACATGTCCACGCAGAAACCTGTACGTGAATATTTATAGCAGCATTATTTATAAGAGCCAAAACGTAGAAATAACACAAATATTCATCAGTGGATCAGTGGATAAGTAAAATGTGATAGCTCTAAAGAAATAGTATTCAGACATAAAAAAATGAAGTGCTAGGCGCCTGGGTGGCTCAGTTCTTAAGCATCTGCCTTCAGCTCAGGTCATGATCCCAGAGTCCTGGAATCAAAGCCTGCATCCGGCTCCCTGCTTGGCAGGAAGCCTGCTTCTCTCTCTCTTACTCACCCTGCTTGTGTTCCCTCTCTGGCTGTGTTTTTCTATATGAAATAAGTAAATAAAATCTTTAAAAAAAAAATGAGGGGCACCTGGGTGGCTCAGTTGGTTAAGCAACTGCCTTCGGCTCAGGTCATGATCCCGGAGTAAAGTCTGCCGTATTATTCTTTAACAAGTATCACTAACAGTTTTTCTCTTTAACATCACACCTACTGAGCCAAACTGGGACAGTAGGATCATAGTTGCAGGCAGTTTCAGGATTATGTCATTCCAGTTTAGCAGCCCCAGAGGAAAGAGAAAACATCTTTCTCAGCATATGTATTTTTTAAAAATCTAAGGGACACTTGGGTGGCTCAGTAGGTTAAGCATCAGACTCTTGATTTCAGCTCAGGCCATGATCTCGTGGGTCTACGATCAGCAGAGAGTTTGCATGAAGATTCTCTCCCTCTGTACCTGCCCCTACTTGTGTTCTCTTTCTCTCTCTCCCTCTATCTTTCTCTGTCTCTCAAATAAATTTATTAATAAATCTTTCAAAAAATCTAAAAGGTTTCTCAGAGCAGCTATGTGAAGGATGGATTTTCTAAGCTTAAGAGAATGCATATTAATGCCATATATTACTGCTTTGGACTATGTATGATATCCTTCTCCAGCACTAAATATGTATTTTGTTTTAGTACTTAAAAGGGTTTAGGAGGAGTCAATCCTTATTGACCAGGAAGACTGTAAAAGGTGCCTATTTCAACTGAAAATGACATGCTGGTCATCTCTTCCATCCTAAAGCATTTTCTTATGGAAGACTCTTAGAACATTAGTCTAGGGGCGCCTGGGTGGCTCAGTCATTGAGCATCTGCCTTCACCTCTCAGGTCATGATCCCAGAGTCCTGGATCGAGTCCTGGGGTTGAGGCCCACATCAGGCTCCCTGATCAGTAGGAAGCCTGCTTCTCCCTCTCTCACTCCTCCTGTTTGTGTTCCCTCTCTAGCTGTGTTTCTCTCTATCAAATAAATAAATAAAAACTTTTAAAAAAATTAGTCTAATGAAATTGTTGACCAGGTTTGATACACCCGGTAGGACAATGGAACCATTCAGGCTGCATGCTACCAAGCTGCTGAATTTCAAAGAAAATAGAGCCTGACCTCCTCTTCAACTTCTGTCTTTATACTCCATACCTTACCCCTTTTTTTTCTTTTCTTTTTTTTTAATTTTTTTAGCTGACATACAGTGCAATATTGGTTCCTGGAATAGAATTTAGTGATTCATAACTTACATACCACACCCAGGGCTCATCACAACGAGTGCCCTCTTTTTTTTTTTTTTTAAAGATTTTATTTATTTGACAGAGAGAAACACAGCCAGAGGGGGAACACAAGCAGGGGGAGTGAGAGGGAGAAGCAGGCTTCCGCCGAGCAGGGAGCCCGATGTGGGGCTCGATTCTGGGTCTCCAGGATCAAGACCTGAGCCAAAGGCAGTTGCTCAACCAACTGAGCCACCCAGGTGCCCCTCGAGTGCCCTCTTTAATACCCCTCACGCACCTACTTCCCTCCATCTCCTATTATTTTTTTCTGACCTCACTCTGGCCTCTTGATGGATTCAGAATATGCTAAGTACAGGATTCTAGTGGCCTCATGTTTTTAAATTTTTTAATTTTAATAGACTACTTTTTAGAGCCATTTTGATTCACGGAAAATGAGTGGAAGGTACAGAGATTTCCCATATACCCGTGGTGCCCCCAACGCACACAACCTCCTCCATTATCAGTATCCCCCCATTTGTTACAACTGATGAGCCTAGATCAGTTTATCACCAGTCAGAGTCCATAGTCTACATGAAGGTCTTGGTGTTATACATTATCTGGGTTTGGGCAAATATATAATGATGTGTATATATCATTACAGTGTCACACAGAATATTTTCACTGCCCTAAAAATCCTCTGTGCTCTGCCTATTGATTTCTCCCTCCCCCCACCCCTGACAACCACTGATCTTTCTACTGTCTCCATAGTTTTAACCTTTTCTGGAATGTCATAGTTAGAATCATGAAGTATGTAACCTTTTCAAATTGGTTTCTTTCTCAATGATATACATTTGTGTTTCTTCCATATCTTTTCCTTTTGGAATTTAGTTTATGGCTTCCCCACTAAAAAGTTACAGTTTGACTCAGTATCTCTTGGTTTATCAAAAAAGTATTCTTCTGGAATATGTTCTAAAGGATTTATTCTTTACTGCAGTTTTCCTTAGGGTATTTTTGGCAGGGAGTCTTTAAAAGACACCAAATTCCCGAGGGTCCTCTTTCATAACCCAGTTTATGCGTGGAAAATAGATCATATTTTTAGATGGCTCACTGCTTGGGCATAGAATATACATACCCCTTGAGATACAGTGTGAGAGGTGTGAGAGTGAGACAAGTCAGTTGAGAGGACAGGATTTATTCGTGTTGAATTGGGGACCTATTAGATTTCTGATGGCAGGTAGTCTGAAACCATCTGAGAAGGCCATTTGAGAAGAAGGGTTTGGGGATAAAGTTAATAAAAGACAAAGTAAAACAGAAAAGCTAACTCATTCTCAAGACAGTAAGTTTATTTTGAGGCAAGGTCTGAGGTTTTGTAGTGGTAACCAAATCAAACAGAAAGGCCACAGAGTCAGCCTCCCTAACATTTAATATTATTATTGATATGGTCAGTTGATGTCTGCCATTTTTGTTTTTATTTTCTTTACATCTCATGTCTTTTTTGTTCTTTTCCTCCTTACTGTCTTCTTTTACGTTAACTGAATATATTATAGGGTATCCTTTAATGATTCCTTTTGATGACCATACTAGGTAATAAAGTTTTTTGTACATATGCTTAATTGTTTTCTCAAGACAAGTTTCTAGAAGTTGAATTATTGAGTCAAAAATAGCACATTTTGGGGGCACCTGGGTGGCTCAGTTGGTTGAGTGACTGCCTTCGGCTCAGGTCATGATCCCGGAGACCCGGGATCGAGTCCCACATCCGGCTCCCTGCTCGGCAGGAAGCCTGCTTCTCCCTCTCTCACTCCCCCTGCTTGTGTTCCCTCTCTGGCTGTGTTTCTCTGTGTCAAATAAATAAAATCTTTTAAAAAAAATAGCCAAATTTCTGTGCAGAACAGTTGCAGCAGTTTACATTACCATCAGCAAAGCTTTTATGTATTGTTGACTGATCCTAGGTATCAGTCAGTCTCTTGGAGAGTTTTAACTTAATTCATTGTAACTGACTCTTATAATATATAGGTATTGAAATTTGAGCTAAGGGGCGCCTGGGTGGCTCAGTTAGTTGAGAAACTGCCTTCGGCTCGGGTCATGATCCTGGAGACCTGGGATTGAGTCCCACATCAGGCTCCTGCTCGGCAGGAAGCCTGCTTCTCCCTGTCTCACTCCCCTTGCTTGTGTTCCCCCTCTGGCTATGTTTCTTTCTGTCAAATAAATAAAATCTTTAAAAGAAAAAAAAAGAAATTTGAGCTGAAATCTAATAAATTAAGGCTAATTTAATGTTCAGAACTGGGGATCAGCTAAGAAATGAGCTTTCTTGTATTTAACACCTGGGGTTATTTAATAGTGATTAATTTCCATGGTAACATGTAGATACTGGAAGAAGTATTAAAGTATCCATAATAAAGTTGAGATAAAGATTTTTATCTCAAATTCTAGCATTTCTCAGCCAGCCTCAGAATGAGAATGAGAATAAAGCCATATTGATCTGTTTGACTACAGCCTTAACCAAACTTAACATTGGAGGGATGTAACACAAATGCTCTCTTTCTTTCTTTTAAAGGTTTTAGTTATTTCTTTGACAGAGAGAGACAGTGGGAGAGGGAGAAGTAGGCTTCCTGCTGAGCAGGGAGCCTCACTTGGGGCTTGATACCCAGACCCCAGGATCGTGACCTGCGCCTAAGGCAGACACTTAAGGACTGAGCCACCCAGGCACCCCCACAAATGTTTTCTTTAAAGTCATTCTGAGTCTGAGCTCCAGGTTCAGGCCTAAATTCTTAACACCTGAAGCTGACTGCTTTCCCTCTAGTATGTACTAGCAAATTCTTCCTTCTTGTGGTGATGGGATAATTCTGTACCTTGATAGTAGTGATCATACAAATCTACACATGTGATAGAGTGGCTTAGAATCATATATGTATTGTGTCAATGTTAAATTCCAGTTTTGATATTTTACTATAATTATGTAAAATGTAGCCATTGGGAGAAATTGGGTAAGAGTACATGGGACCGCTATACTATTTCTGCAATTACTCCTGAGTTTATATTTCACAATAAAATATATACAAAAATTTGGGGCACATGGGTGGCTCAGTGATTAAGTGTCTGCCTTGAGCCCAGGTCATGATCCCAGCATTCTGGGATCAAGTCCCACATCGGGCTTCCTGCTCCACAGGAAGCCTGTTTCTCCCCTCTCCCACTCCCTCTACTGTGTTCCCTCTCTTGCTGTATCACTCTCTGTCAAAAAATAAATAAATAAAATCTTTAAAAAACAACAACAGGGGGCGCCTGGGTGGCTCAGTTGGTTAAGCAACTGCCTTCGGCTCAGGTCATGATACCCGAGATCCGGAATCGAGCCCCACATTGGGCTCCCCGCTTGGCAGAAAGCCTGCTTCTCCCTCTCTCACTCCCCCTGCTTGTGTTCCCTCTCTCACTGTGTTTCTCTCTGTCAAATAAATAAAATCTTTTTTAAAAAATGACACTATAAAAAAACAACAAAAAAGTAAATTTACAAAAATTCTCCAAGAACCCTTTAATTTATTTTTGGCATAGATGAATTCACATGGATTCAGAACTCCTGCTCTCTTCTATTTCTCCACCCATCCCCATTACCATTGCCCCATTTCTGTTGCTTCCCTTAGCTTCTCTCTTCTATATCCTTCTAATGCATTTTATATAAAAACTTGAAAATATGGATATATATTCTTATTTTTCCACTTTTCTCACAAAAAGCATATGTATTAATCTGAGTCCTTAGAAAAGGACTTAGCTGTTGCCAAGACAGAATATAAGAAAATTCCTAGAGTTGTAATTGTTGGGTCAAGGGAAAATGTATTTGCAATTTATAACAAATATTTCTAAAATTGTTCTTCTTAGGGACTGCACCATTTTACACTCCCATCAGCAAAATACGAGATTGTCAGTTTCTCCTCACTTTGCCCAAAGAGTGTGCTATTGAACTCTTGAATTTTCACAATTTGCTGTAGTGATTTTCATTTGCATTTATCTTAGTAAGTTTGAACATCATTTAATTTTTTTAAAGATTTTTATTTATTGCAGAGAGAAAGAAAGCACAAGTGTGAGACAGGCCAAGGGTGAGGGAGAAGAGCCAAAAGCAGAGGCTCAACTGACCAAACCACCCGGTGCCCTGTCTTTTCATGTTTTTAAGAGTCATTAGTATTTCTTTTTCTATGGATTGTTTCTGCCCTTTACAAATTCTTCTACTAGCTTACCAAGTGCTTTTTATGTGTAAGAGATTAGCCTTTGTAAAAAGATTTGCAGTTCAGGTTGTAATTTGTCTTTTAGCTTTTTTGTGGTACATTCTGACATATGCAAATATGGCAGAAGATATTTTATGCAGAATAAATTAATCATTTATTTTATGGTTTCATAGTTAACTAGGAAGGTTTTCCTCTCTCCAAGGTTCTAAAAGAATTATTCCATGTATTCTCCTAGTACTTTAGTGTATAAACTTTTCATGATTTTTAAAATTAAATCTGTTGATTGGAAGTTTATCTAAGTGTGTAATACAAAATATAAATTCACCTATCTTTCCTGAAAAAAGCTATCCAATTGTCCTAAAACCATTTATTTTAAAAATCATGTTTAGTGGGACGCCTGGGTGGCTCAGTTGGTTAAGCAACTGCCTTCGGCTCAGGGCATGATCCCGGAGATCTGGGATCGAGTCCCACATCGGGCTCCCTGCTCTGCGGGAAGCCTGCTTCTCCCTCTCTCACTCCCCCTGCTTGTGTTCCCTCTCTGGCTGTGTTTCTCTCTGTCAAATAAATAAAATCTTAAAAAAAAAAAAAAA
>PITA01030520.1:0-16385 GCA_004023965.1 Spilogale gracilis | reverse complement strand
CCTCCTCTGGGACCTGGCTCCAATACCAGGGAATGGAATGAGGCATTGGCTAGGGCCACTCTGGTTAGAAAGTGCATGGCACTTGCATGGTAAGGCCACTAAGCCAGAGTGGCACACGGGGGCACTCAAATATCAAATGACCATTCATAAATACAGCACGGCTCTCAACACACATCCGATCGCTAAGTACTATAAAATAGACACCAGAAGATGTAAAAGCTCAAACATAATAGAAGCATATGTCCCGTGCACCTAACAGTTCTGAGCAGATGAACAGCTCAGCAAGGTAGCTCTCTCTCCAGTTTTCAGGAACCCAGGCTGATAGAGGTTCTGTAATCAACACACAACTTCCAAGGTCATCCTGGGAATTTTCTCCGTTACCCCAGCCAGGAATGGGAAAAGGCATAGAGGACCACCTTTGGGGGATTTTATAAGCTGGGCAGGCCTGGAAGGAAAACACATCATTGCCACTCATTCCATCAGCAAGAACTGGCCAGACGGTGCCCCTGAGTGTAAGGAAGCCGGGAAACAAGTTGGTCGGAACAGCTGCTTGCCCAGGACAACTCTGTGCTACAGAAGGGGAGGCATAGATTGTGATGGAATCTATTTCTAAAACTGAACTTGTATGTTGTAAAAGAATGGTATTTTTATTTTTAAGATTCTTTTCTTTATTTGAGACAGAGAAGGAAAGCTGAAGCAGGGAGGAGAGTCAGAGGGAGAGGGAGAAGCAGACTCCCTGCTGAGCAGAGCCTTAGGTGGGGCTCAATCCCGGGACCGCAGGACCATGACCTGAGACAAAGGCGGATACTCAGCAGACTAAGCCACTCAGGTGACCTAAAAGAATGGCATCTTAAGTATCGTCCTAAGCATTTCAGGATTAGAAACAGCATTTTTCCCCAAGTCAAAACTTAGGTAAATGCCATTAATAAAAATATTTCTGAATTATCATTGTTAAAGGAGAAAAATGGCTATTAAGTAAAAATCTGGTATTCCTATCTGTGGTTCCAGTTAGCCTGCTAGATCTCTTGCTTTTAAAATGACTAGTTATCTAAATGCAATCTGATAGATCCAAGAAGTTAAAAGAATAGCTCGCCAAAGTTATCCTCTGGTGATAGATACTTTGACATTGAGAGAATGTGTTCCCATTTTCTGTAATTCAGAAATATTCAAGGTGCTTTGTTATAGGAGATAACTGTAACAAATTATGCATTAAGCTGTATAATACTTTAAAGCCAATACAAACTATAATATATTAATTAGAAATTACATTTGACTGCAAGATGCCAACACCTAACCAAATGGGCTTCTACAAATCACAAATTTCTTTCCCTAAGAAAACAAATTCAAAAGCAGGCAGTTGCTGGGGTTGGTTCTACAGTTCAAGGATGTCAGCAGATAAATAATTATCCTGGCCTTGCCTTCACTGTCTGAAAATGGCTGCTGCAGCTCCAGCTATTATAGCCACATTCCAGGAAGGAAGTAGGATTGATAAGGAGAAAGGATCAATCAGTGCCTGGGGCAAGAAAGCAAAATTTTCCAGAAATCACAAGCAGACTTCCCCACTTCTTACTGGCAAGAACTGTGTCACATAGCCATCTCTAACTTCAAGAAAGCTATTTTTATCTAGTCATATTGCTTTTCTGAACAAAATCTTCCCTATTGATGAGGGCAAAGGAAACAGTAGATATAGGGTAGCAGCAAGCAGCGTGTGCCTTTCCACTTCTGCCAGTTTTCGGCTTTCCTTAGTAGCTAACACTGTTCAATTTTTTTAAGATCTTAACCCCAGAAATATCTGAATTTATAACTTAAAAATTCACAGACAGAAGTATTTGAAAGTAGTCTTCAGCTTCATGAAGAAGACTACATATTTTTATCCATTTCCCAAAATTACAGATATTCTAAAGGTCATGGTAAGCAAACTCTCCAGACACTTACTGATAAACTATGTTGCCAAGTTTTTGGCTTAGCTCTATCCAGCAGAATGAGTAATCATTCAGGTGCAGTCTCTCCAGGTGGACGAAGTACACACAAAGGCTGGTCAGAAGGTTGCTTAGTAGCTAAAATATGCTTCAGTGGAACACCTGGGTGGCTCAGTTGCTTAAGTGTCTGCCTTTGGTCATGATCATGATCATGCCTTGGGGTCCTGGGATCAAACATCATGTTGGGCTCCCTGCTCACTGGGGAGCCAGCTTCTGCCTCTCCCTCCCACCTGCACTCACAAGTTTATTTGAGCAAAGAAATACTTTTTTAATTTTTCTTAATGTTATTTTATTTATTTTATTATTTGAGCAAATATTTTTTAATTGATTTATTAAACTGCTGTGGGGATTGGGCTGAACTCCTCTTTGTACTCTAGGATGAACTGTGGCTAATGGAAGAAGGGAACAGTTCATACTTACTGAGCATGTCCCACACATCTTACCAAGTGTTTTCTACTCTTAGGGTGTTTAGAATCCAAAGCTATCATCGTTTTTAAGAGAGGAAACTAAAGTTCAGAGGGACTGTCACTTGCCCCATTGTTGCCCAAATAACAGAGCTGGAGTTCAATCTGAAGTCAACCTAACTTCAACCCACAACTCCCAAAGCATCCTAGCTCTTTAAGTGGAATACTGTGAGTAGCCCTGGCAAAGCCATGTTCTTCCCACTCTGCTTTGCTGTCTCAACTGTCCAGCAGCTCTTTTCCAGACATAAAACTGAACTCATTCTTAATATTATTTATCTGGCCCCACTTCTGAGCTTCATTTAGGTTCTGGCTTTCATGAACCCATGATTATTTTGTTGCTTGAAGATTTTTTTTTTTTATAATTAATTTGAGAGAGAGAGAGCACAAGTAGGAGATCAAGGCAGAGGGAGAAACAGACTCCCCTGTCGGGACGGTGCGTGATCCCCCCTCCTGCCATGCCCAAGCCACCGGAAACTTTGGTGGAGGTACCTGTGAACCTGAATGAAAGTCCCTCCTCCCCGCCAAGAATCTGGAATTATGCTAATGTCGTGGTCATCAACACCATCTTTACTTGCCTTTTGTTCTTCCTGTTCAACTACTCAAACTGAGTCTATTCACAAACTTCCCTTTTAATGGTAAAGACCGGTTTCTTAGAAAGGCTTGACTCTACCTGCTATGAATCACTTTGTTTAACTTTAACCTAACTGCATCTCCCAACTTCCTCACTTTTGAATAATGAAAGACTGGGGCCCTTGACAGTCAAGAGAGGCAAAGGCAGAGACAGAGGCAAAGGAAAGCACAGAGGCAAAGGCAGAGAGCCTGCAAAGCAAGAAGCAAAGAAAAACAAAGACAGAGACAGAAACAGAGAAGCAAAGAGAGCAACAGAAACAGACGCAGAGAGCAAGAGAGACCGAAGTAGAGAGAGAAGCAGAGCAAGAGGGCCAGAGCCAGAGCTAGAGAGCCAGAGTGTGAGCCTGAGCCTGCTTCATAGGTCTCTCCTGACTGATCTCCGGTCTATCAGCTTGCATCAGATCTCAGTGTCCGTGTCATTATTTCGCCTGCCAGACATCCCATGGTTCGGGATCCACATCTCTGCTGAGGCTGGTCCCCAGCAACACTCCCTGATGATCAGGGAGCCTGATGTGGAGCTAGATCCCAGGACCGTGGTCATGACCTGAGCTGGAGGCAGATGCTTAACTAACTAATCTACCCAAGGGCCCCCATGAACCCATGATTATTAATCTTTTTTAAAAGATTTTATTTATTGGGGCGCCTGGGTGGCTCAGTTGGTTGAGCAACTGCCTTTGGCTCAGGTCATGATCCTGGAGACCTGGGATTGAGTCCCACATCGGGCTCCCTGCTCGGCAGGAAGCCTGCTTCTCCCTCTCTCAATCCCCCTGCTTGCGTTCCCTCTCGGGCTGTGTTTCTCTCTATCAAATAAATTTTTTAAAAAATCTTTTAAAAATTAAAAAGAAAAGATTTTATTTATTTATTTGACAGAGAGAAACACAACTACAGAGGGAACACAAACAGGGGGAGTGAGAGAGGAAGAAGCAGGCTTCCCGCTGAGCAGGGAGACCCATGCAGGGCTCCATCCCAGGACCTTGGGATCATTACATGAGCTAAAGGCAGATGCTTAACCACTGAGTCACCCAGGTGACCCAAACCCATGATTATTTAGGTCAGTTAGAACACAATTTATTGAGAACTTTTTTTCTTTTCCAGCTACATTCTCCGTACTAAAGATAATGGATAGCCTCTGGGACAACTTAATTGTGTCCAATTCTCAATAACATGTTTACAAAGCACTTCTGGAGATGACAGTTTTCTGACAGGACCACTTTCAAACCCCTTACATTGATTTGTGTCGTGACTGTTTTAAATGATGGCTTTTAGTGGTCTTGTCCCCAGACCGGTCCTGACTATGGTAAATAATGACCATGTACTTAATATCTTCAGAACCGAGCATTGGATTTCACCACTTTGTGTTTGGTACCTATTTAGAGAAACAATTTAGAAATTCATTTTTATGGATTCTTTAAAGTTCATGTTAATGCTCATTTTAGAACTGGAGATGACTGTTAATGCCCAACTCCACTGACTGCTTATTGCAGGGATCTATCCCTACCAGACTATGAGCCTGCGTGTTACGGCTGCACATCCCCTGGGCCTGTACCCGGCATAGACCAGCTTCTCTACACACAAACATTCATCATGTAGATAAGTGGGAATCCTCAATAATAAGCAGCAGCTGAGAACTGACTAACCCTTCAATCTCCATAGTTCTTTTCTGTAGAAATATACTTGGGACCTAATGAGGCTCTGTCTGTACCACCACAAAGGTGTTCTTAATTGTCCTGAAAATGCCGCAATAGGGGCACCTGGGTGGCTCAGTGGTTAAGCGACTGCCTTCTGCTCAGGCCATGATCCTGGAGTCCCAGGATTGAGCCCCGCATCGGGCTCCCTGCTCGGCGGGAAGCCTGCTTCTCCCTCTCTCACTCCCCCTGCTTGTGTTTCCTCTCTAGCTGTGTCTTTGTCAAATAAATAAATAAAATCTTTGGAAAAAAAAAGAAAATGCCACAATAATCGTTATCATTATATTAACCCGCAGGTTCTTGGGAATACTTATAAATAAAATTGTAAAGCACTAAATCTCAGACAGTATACTTTCTTACACATTTCAAAACTTACAAATAAGAATAGACAGAGAAAAATGGAACTACCTAGAGCCCCACATTATATAGGAAGGTGTGTTGAGAAAGGTGGCATTTCAAATCAGGAGAGATGAATGATTCAATATATGATGTTGGATCGATTAATTAACCATAAAAATTAGATACTTAACACACATACAAAAATGTAGATGCAGAATAGAATAAACATTTACGTGTTTAATTCATAAGTCATAGGAAAATACGGGAAATATTTTTAATAATGTCAGCAGGGAGGGGGATGGGTTTTGCCTACTGCCAGACAGTACACTCAACAGAGTAAATATGTTGTGCAAACCCCCAAACAAAACTTCCTGCAAATACATTCTCAAAAAGAAATACTATCACAATTCATAATCCACACAAAAATATAAATATTCTAACATTTGACAGATACCAGGATCAAAAAGCATTTTTTAAAAGACTGACAAAGCTGAATATGTAAAAAATACAAAACTTCTATATAGCAAAAGACATAGAAAAACAAAAGATAAAGGATTAAAAGTAGGTAAAATGTTGACAAAACAGGACAAAGAGTCATTATTTGTCATGTGTTACAATGTACTAATCAAAAAGGAAAGACTACAATAGAGAGGAAAGCAAAGGTCGTGAAAGGCAAATGGTCATGAAAAATACTCTAGCTCAGTCATAATTTTTTTTTAAAGATTTTATTTATTCATTTGACAGAGAGAAACACAGCCAGAGAGGGAACACAAGCAGGGGGAGTGAGAGAGGGAGAAGCAGGCCTCCTGCTGAGCAGGGAGCCTGATGCAGGGCTCCATCCCGGGTCTCCGGGTTCATGACCTGAGCTGAAGGCAGTCGCTTAACCAACTGAGCCACCCAGGCGCCCTTCAGTCATAATTTCTTAAATGAGATGCTTACACTGATCAGAATTGATCATTCTTCGCAATTTCATTAGGTTTAGGTGCATTCTTTGCAGCTGTGGGAAGCCAGCCCCACTCATGCTGCTCTACATCATCGGACAGTTGCCCGTCCAACATTTTAATGTGCAGCTGGTTGTGGCCTGGCATTTCACATTGTAGGAAGCGATCCTCCAAAAACACTTGCACAACAGTGCAGGTATTTGCAGCAGCATTATAATACCAGTAAGTTCAAAGCTACATAAATGTCCATGAATAAGGAATGGTTAAATAAATTACAGTCCTTCTATGCAATGGAATACTTCTATGAAACAACTGCTCTAAAGAATGAGGTAGATCAACAAAAACTAACATGCCAAGTTTCTCCATAATATGTCATTAAGTGACTTATGCAACAGTATATATGGAATGATCTCAATGTTTCCTAAAATGATATAACATATAAATAAAATTTAGAAGGCTATACTTGTGCCTATAATTAGAGAGGGAAAATATGGGGCATTCACATTTTAACCTCCCGTGGTCATTAATTCCCTCTACACTTGTATCACCATCTAAAATCCCAAAAGATTTCCAAGCCCTTAAAAAATAACAATTGATTCAGAAATGACCACATTTTTTTTTATGAGAGCTGTATGCAGTGGGAGGTAACATCTAATCCAGAATGACTTCGCACAACAACAGGTGTTACTCTTCACCGCACAGGAAGACAAGAACACACACAGCAGCCGGTAAATATATTGAGCAAACCCCCCAAAAAACTCCCTGAAGTAGGTGAAACACCTTCTCAAAAATGGATCCAATGACAATTCACAAACCACATGAAAATATAAATATTCAAATACTCCCACAGGCCCTGCCAATGAGATGCACACATCAGCTCTGCACTGTCTTTACTGACCGCTGAGGAAGACAGAGACCAGGCAGGCCAGCAAGCCATACTAGGTACAAGAAGAGATGTGGCTGGTTGGCTCCAAAGCTATGTGAAGACCCATCGGCACCGACGGCCCTGGAGTTACGGCAACTTCTTCATTCACCTCCAAGAAAGCACCAGTCTCTTGGAGAGAAGCAGATTTCTTTTTATGGCAGCCTTCTGCACAACCTGTGTCCTTTTCTCTGTGTTTATTCTTCAGTCTCCTCTTGTACATCTTGTATGCTACGTGTTAAAACATGAAAGTATTAACAAATCACCCTAGCAAAGACTGTAATTTAGTGACATTGTACACTTTGGGGCTCTGTTTGCTTTGGGTCACATACGTAAACACAGAAATTAAGGGGAAAAAGAAAGGAAAAGAGATGGAAATGGGTTCTGGTTCAAAAAGGAAACATAAGTAGGGTGCTTCAGTGGCTCAGTTGGTTAAGAGTATGCCTTCGGGGACGCCTGGGTGGCTCAATTGGTTAAGCAGCTGCCTTCAGCTCAGGTCATGATCCCAGAGTTCCGGGATCGAGCCACGCATCGGGCCCCCTGCTCGGCAGGAGGCCTGCTTCTCCCTCTCTCACTCCCCCTGCTTGTGTTCCCTCTCTTGCTGTGTTTCTCTCTGTCAAATAAATACATAAAATCTTAAAAAAAAAAAAAAAAAGAGTGTGCCTTCGGTTCAGGTCATGATCACAGGCACCTGGGATTGAGTCCCACATCAGGCTCCCTGCTCAGAGGGGAGCCTGCTTCTCCCTCTGCGTCTGCCTCTCTCACCTGCTTGTGCTTGCATGCTCTTGCTCTGTCTCTGTCTCCTCTCTCTCAAATAAATAAAGAAAATCTTAAAAAGAAGAAGAAGACAACAGAAGTAGATCCTAAACTCACCTTCTCCCACAGACACACTAAATTCCTCTGGGGGAAAAAAAACAAAACAACTCTAAAAACTGTCAGAACAAGCCATAGCATCACACAAAAGGGAGGGAAACCACGTGGAAGTGGGTAGGAAAAACTGAGATGAAATCTTGCCATAAGCCTCACCCTAGACAGGGCCACCTACAATCAGGAGGGATTTCAAAACATGGAGCTTCTCCCTCAGAAGCAAAGGACTCATACCACAGAATAGGCGGCCCAACTTTTAATACAGATATCTGAGAGACGAGCCCCCTAAAACATCTGGCTTTTAAGACCAGTGGGTCTGGTACACATGAGAACCACAGGTCTGTGGTGAATGGAGGAACCACAACCAACTCACCTGCCCCAGGGCCCCGCCCAGGAGCAGCCCTTAGAAAAATGTGCAGAACTTTATGTAGAAGAGACTCATTTCTTCATTTTACAGCATCAAACTGAGGGGCAGGAAAAGAAACAGACATCTAGGTCCAGGAAGAGAGTTCCATAATAAGACAAACTCAAAGAGAGCCATACCAAGGCACATTATAATTAAAATATCAAAAGTTAGATAAGAGAGAGTCATAAAAGCAGCAAGAGAAAAACACATTGTTGCATACAGGGGGAACCCCATAAAGCTACTTGCAGATTTTTCAGCAGAAATTTTGCAGGGCAGGAGGAGTGGCACGATACCTTCAAAGTGCTGAAAGGAAAAAACTTCCAACCAGGAACATTCTATTCAGTAAAATTATCATTCCGAAGTAGAGGTGAAATAAAGACTTTTCCAGACAAGCAAAAGGTAAAGGCGTTCATCAACACTTACAAGGAATGTTAAAGGGACTACCTTAAGCTGAAAAGAAAGGGTGCTACCTAGTAACAAGAAAACTTATGAAAGTATAAATCTCATTGGTAAAGATAAATATACAGAAAAGTAGTGAATTAATCACTTATAAAGCTAGTATGAAGGTTAAAAACAAAAGTTGTAAAAATAATTATAACCCAGTAATTAATTAAGAAATACACAAAATAAAAAGATGTAAAATGTGACCTCAAAAGCATAAAATATTGAAGAGAAATAAAAATGTAGGGCTTTAGGATGTGTTCAATCTTAGGTTGTTATCAACTTAAAATAGACAATTATAAATACAAGTTGGTATGTGAAGCTTCATCATGACCACCAAGCAGAAATCTATAATAGATACGCGAAAGAGGAGCAAGGAGTCTAAACAAACTGATAAAAACAGTCATCAAACCACAGAAAAGAAAGGAACTAAGAAAGAGCCAGAAAACAAAGAATGTCAACATCAGTAACTGCATGTCTACCAATAGTTACTTTAAATGTAAATGGACTAAAGTCTCTAAACGGAAGACAGGGAGTGGCTGAATGGATTAAAAACAAGACCCACTTTTATGCTGCCCACAGGAGATGTGAGGACACACAGAGACCAAAAGTGAAGGGATGGAGAAAGATGTTTCATGCGAGTGGAAACCAAAAGAAAGCTAGGATAACTATATTCCTATAAAACAAAATACACTTTAAAACAAACCCTGTAAAGAAAGACAAGGGCATTACCTAATGATAAAGGAGTCAATCCTGCAATAGGATATAACACTTATAAATATATGTGCACACAACATAGGAACACTAAATATATAAAGCAGTTATCAACAGACCTAAAGGGAGAAATTATCAGCAATACAATAATAATATGGGACTTTGATACCCCACTTACACCAATGGATAGAATACCCAGATAGAAAATCAATAAAGAAACATTAGCCTTGAATGACACATTAGACCACATGGGCTTAACAGATATATACAGAACATTCCATCCAAAAGCAACAGAATACATACTCTTCTCAAGAGCTCATGGAACAGTCTCCAGGGTAGATCACATGTTAAGCCACAAAACAAGTCTTAACAAATTTGAGAAGTTTAAAATCATAGCTAGCATCTCTGTGACCACAGTGGTATGAAACCAGAAATCAACTGCAAGAAAAAAACTGAAAATTCACAAATAAGTGGACACTAAACAACATGCTGTTGACCAACCAGTGGGTCAACAAAGAAATGAGAAGTGAAATGAAACACCCAAGACAAACAAAAATGGAAATACTGCATACAAAAACGAAGCTCATGGAGAGAGAGAATAGGTAGGTGGTTGCCCAGGGCTGGGGGTGGGGGCATCAGTGAAGGGAGTCAAAATGTACAAACTTCCAGTTATAAAATATATCAGTCACGGGGAGACAATGTACAGCATGGTGACTGTAGCTGATAATACTGTATTGTATCATTGAAAGTTGTTAAGAGAGTAAATCTTAAAAGTTCTTATCACAATAGGAAAAAAACCTCTACGTATGGGGCAGATGTTAACTGGACTTACCGTGGTGACCATTTTATAATATATATAAATATGAATCATTTGTTGTACAACTGAAACTAATATAATGTTGTATGTCAATTATACCTTATTAAAAAAGGGGGGGAACTATGGAGCAAAATAACTCAATGAATCAATACAGCCATTTCTATCTAAAATAGACCATCTGTGGTTGAAATCACTGACAGCTCACCCATTCATTCATTCAGCCACTGATGGCTCATCTATTCATTCAGTCAGTCAGCCAGCAACACCTGTGCCACGCCTCCTTGCTATGAGTCAGGTGTTCTCCTGAGTGTTGGGACATAGCTGGGAATACGCCAGACACGTTCCTTCCCTCACAATCTCACTAAGGGGAAGAAATTAAAACTTAGACCTAAGAGCAGGGAGTTTTACTCGGCTAAGATTTCTCTTATTTTGTGGTAAAATTAAATCCCAAGTATTCCTTATGTTGATTGTTATATCAGCAATCAGTATGTGATCAGTCATATCGGTATCATTGAGTATAACACAGACCCCGTTCTCCTGATAACAGTGAAAATTACAATTGCCCAAGATTAAAATATATGCGTGTGGACGTATTGATGTCTTTTTTTAAAAAGATGTATTTATTTATTTGGGAGAGGGTATGGGCAGAGGGAGAGAATCTTCAAGCAGACTCCCTGCTGAGAGCAGCAGCTGACACAGGTCTCCCTCTCCCAGCCCTGAGACCGTGACCTGAGCCAAAACCAAGAGTCAGACGCTTAACTGACTGAGTCATTCACGTACCCTTACTGATATCTTTTTTCATGTAATTTCTGTGAACCCACATAATGACTGACTCTAAAATGGTGTGTATTTGACTGCATGGATTGTTATTTATCCCATAGATGATATATATGCATACAAAAATGTATTTCAATATCTGTGTATGTTTCATATTTCATTGTTGGAAAATATTTCACAACCATTCAGCACAATTCTTAGTCACAGAAGCATTGTGAAATAACTTGGCATTTGGAAGACTTCGGGGCTCTTGATGAAACATAACAAATGTCATTTTGAAGATAAATTATTGCTCAGGGAGACTTATCAAAAGTCCTAGAATCCAAGTTCTAATAGTGCACTGTTTTTTGTGAAACATGTTTGTTTATAATTATAAGCTTACTTTCACATATTTTTAATATTTCCCTATGAAAGCACAGGAACGTGTTTCTGCTCTTTACTTTCCCCCCAAATGGCAGGCTAACAATGTATCACAAGAGTAGCCCATGCATGTTCAGATTGAAAAAGAAATTAGTAAACTGGGTTGACAATTTTCAATCAAATCTACCTGATGGGGGCTCTCCTCACCTGCAACAATGAGAAATCCGTCCAACAGCTGGAAGAGTCCATAGGCCAGTGGGAAGCTAAGCATCTGGACCAGCTGCTTGGCGGTGAAAGACAGCTGGAGCATGGTGACGCACATCTGAATATTCTGAGCTCCAGTTTCTAAGGAAATCGTCCTGCACCTACCAATGAAAACATTTTTCAACAGTTACTAGCAATAAGGAATCTTCTTAAATTTTTCTCTTCTCTATAGCAATAAATGTCAGCTATGAGCTTAGGCCACTAAAAATGTTTACTCATTTAATAATTATCTGCTGAGTGTGTCTGCCCTGCAGGTAGCCTCCTGAGAGGCACTGTGGAACACGACTCTAGGAACCCTGGCCAAGGAATCTGGGTGGAAAGACATGATAGACACACAGGAAAGGTCCAGTAACAACACAAGACAGAATATGATCAAGGGTCAGGGAGATGCTATAGAAATTCAGAAAAGGGCATAAATGGCTAGAGAGGCTTTGAAGAGGCAAAGGCATCTAGATAAACGGGTGATGGTGGGAGAGGCATTTAACTTGGGTCAGTGGCTGTAATTTAAGTTCCAAGGACAGGCACGAGCTGCACCCACTAGGAGACAGTGCTTATGTTGTAAGCCAGTCGGCATGGAAGGGGGCTTGGAGAAGAAAATGGAAAGGTGAATTAGAGATATGAAATAGCACAAACAAAACACTTGAAGGTAAATGTAAAAACCCTAAATGAAAACCAATGTCTAAAACCAAATGTCTAAAACTCTTTGGTTAAAGAGTTTAGAAACACAATTTTCCTCCTACTTTTTGGATTTTATTGGTTTTCTAATTGCAAGAAAAAAAAGAGAGAGAGAGAGAAAGAAAGAGATAAACCTCACTTGAAAAAGAAAAACCAGGAGGGAGTAAAGGGAAGACATAAGCAGGACACTGTGGGCTGGGTTAAGCACTTTCATCTGTCTTCTGTTAATAAAGGGAATCTTCTGGTTTCTATAGATGGAAGTGAAGAGAGGAAAGAGGTGTTTCAGAATATAAACCAGTATCTCTGTAAGCTGGTTTGGGATGAGGAGGTAACAAGAGGAGGTATAATGTGGGCATGAAAAGATTGGTACAGGGCAGGTTCTGCAACTTTTTTATTTCTACTTACTCTCTTGCTTGCTTTGCTTTTTTTAGACCACTCTCCTTTCAGACCCCTGTCATACTTGAGATGATTTAGCTGCAAAGCTGGACCTCACATCTGGACCATTCACAAGGCAAATGCAGTATCTCAATCCTGATCCTTCCCAAGCCATCAGGTATGAGAAAAACCAGGTTGTTAACTCCATTTTGCCATAGGAATACTTTCTCTCCAGATCCAACTAAATTTCTACCACTCAGCATCTGTGTTCCTAATTATTGACTTTGCAAACAAACCCCAGTTTAAATCCCAACTCCACCAGATTCCGACTCTATGAACTTGGACACATTACTTAATGTCGAAGGATCTGCTCATCTGTAGAACGAGGGTACTAACAGTAACTACTTCTCAGGCTTATAGTAAAAAGTAAATGAGATACCATAGACAGAGCCTTACAGGGTGGCTGTGAAAACCCTAGATGTTCCCCAAGTAGACTAAAAAGACTAAAAAAAAATTTCTTCTACAAAAAAAAAAACCACATACCACTTTCTGTTCTCTTTTACTTAAATCTATCTTTTAAGCTTTTTCATTCCCCAAACTCCACCTCTGAAGTTCAACTACCTAGTTCACTTTTCTTCAATTGTTCTTTTTTGGAGTTTCTTTTTAGGAGTGGTGCATACTCATTGAAAACCTCAGAAACATACCAAAAAAAAAAAAATTAAGAAACTAAAATGACCCTTAATCCTACTACTCAAAATTAAACAGTATTAGCATATGGTGTACTTCTTCCAGTATTTTTCCATGCATAAAATTCTTTTGCTTTCTTCCACAAAATGGGAATCAAAATGTATCTCATTTTCTATTCTCTTTTAAGTATTTTCCAAAGCACTAAAATTGATGCATCATATTCCATCACATAGACACAGCATGAATTAAGTATCTCCCTATTGTTATTTCATTGTTTCTATTTTTTATATTTATAAATGACACTGCAATTAACATCCGTGCACATCAATATTCGTGTGCTTATCTGACAGTCCTAGCTGCAGGACAGATTTCTAGAAGTAAAATCACTGAGTGAACAGCTATAAATATTTATAAGGCTATTGATATGAATAATTGCCTTCCAGGGAGTTTTTGCCAATTTATCTTCCCTCCAACATTCTATGTTAATACTCATCTACAGACATAACATGGAGTATTACCATTTTCAATATTTTATAAATTTATATGCCCCAACTTGCAGTGATAATATTTCAGATAAATTCCTATCTTATGTCTCCAGTTTGTCCTTTCTCCTTTTACCCCTTATAATTAGCACTTTCACAGAATTTGGCATAAACTGTGGATAAATGCTTCAGCTCTTGAATTTTGCTCATGCCCTAGAATGATCTCTATATTTAATGAAACCATCCTACCCCTATCTGATTACTACTATAAGAAGAGAAATGTGTCCGGATTTCAACACATGGTGTTAACACCTCAATTCTAATTTCACAGATTACAACTTCCCATCAATCTGGCCTTTACTGTCATTTACATAAGAATTACCATAATCTTTTCACCCTCCTTATTGAGCTATCCTGTTCCTGCCACCTTGTAAGTCGAAACTCTTCTTGTCTCCCGACATAGCCAGGCAGCAAAGCCTGCCAGTGGCCGAGTGTTTGCTCTAGCCTCCTCAAAAAAAGGGATCATTGTAGGGATCATTGAACTGTACCTCTGCCAAGACTGGTGGGTAAGAAGTGCCAGCAGAAAGCCCGTGACATGGCCAATCAAAGGAAAGATGAAACTGATGGTCAGAAGAGTGATGTCTGAATTCCAAGATCCTTTTGCCAACACCACACCAGCAACTGCGACCACCACAAGGAGGACCCCACCAACAATGGCCCCAATCTAAAGCAAACCAATAAAATAAGTACATGTAAACATCGTGGTCTTTCAGTTCTGTTTGGAAAAGTCCATCACTGCTCTAAGAAGCTGGGCACCCAGGTGTTTTGGAACTTACCATTCGGTGGACTTACCACCGAATCCAATCTCATTTTACGGGAAAGAAACTTAAGTTCCAAACTGGTCAACTGTCTTGGCTAAGCTAGAAATCGGTGAGGCTCAACACAAATCTAAGCCTTATTTTATGATCAGTATTGTTTCCCTTGAAGTAGAGGATTTTGCCAGAAGAAATGGGTTGTGGAGATTTTCATGGATAGGACAAATTTATGAGACAAGTGAAATCTGACAGTAAGCCCCCAATACCCCTACACGCACTTCTTAGATCCTTCACTGGAAACCTCTTGTCTGAGGTCTGTCCTGCCTGGCCATCCGCCACTCTTCCTACCACCTCCTCGACGGCCGCTGGCTTCTTCCTGCTTTGATCCCTGCCCTTCTCTCCTCCAAGTGAAATGTACCCATTCTTTACTAGACATTCTGAGCTGACATTAATGTAACAGAAGTACTGACCGATACCTCTTTCCTCTCCCAGATGAATACTGTTCTTTAGTTTATTGTTCAACAAAAACAAGAAATCAACAAAAAAGAATTTCCAATAGTTTGAGTTTTATATTAGAGAGAAAGGAAGCCAGACACAGAATATTTGCAGAAAATTAGGACTTGACAAGCTTCCATTCATACCATGTAGACAACAAAGCTTACATCTAGTTTGGCATCAGCCGGGATTTGAAATGATTCGAGGTGTGGAAGAAGGTGGTCACGGGGGAGCAGAGCAAAGCCAGAACAACCCAATGCACCATAAATGTGCGCCTGGATTATTCTTACTGCTCAACACAAGATAGACTGGGCCCCTGGTTAGTGAGACGATGCTAGAACATACAAAGAAGTCCTCTGATTGTCAAAATCCCTCTTTGTTTTTCTATCATAAAAGGATCTCAAAGTTTAAAAATGTACCAAGAGCAATGTGCTTAGAAAATATATCAGGGGGCGCCTGGATGGCTCAGAGGGTTAAGCCTCTGCCTTCGGCTCAGGTCATGATCTCAGGGTCCTGGGATCGAGTCCCACACCAGGCTCCCTGCTCAGTGGGGAGCCTGCTTCCTCCTCTCTCTCTGCCTGCCTCTCTGCCTAATCTCTCTCTGCCAAATAAACAAATAAAAATCTTTTTTTTTAAAAAAGAAAATATATCAGATCTAAAATTAAAAGAGGACTAAGATCAGAAATGAAAATCTCTCTGCCAAATAAATAAAAATCTTTTTTTAAAAAAAGAAAATATATCAGATCTAAAATTAAAAGAGGACTAAGATCAGAAAATGAAAATACATCAAAATGATTAAATTATCCTAGTTTTTAACTGTTGCTCTAGAATATTTATGCATATTATTAAATACTTTTCTGCCACGCATCCTATGAAATAGGCAAAAAAAAGGGATTTTACATCTGCTCTTTACAGATAATAAAAGCCACTTACAGAAAACTTATCTGATTTCTCCATTGACTCTAAAGGATTAACCGAGGATCTGGAAACACCAAAAGTACTCTAACAAAACGGAGTACATGATAGTACTTTATCAGAAATAGAGTATTTGAGGGACGCCTGGGTGGCTCAGTTGGTTAAGCCACTGCCTTCGGCTCAGGTCATGATCCCGGAGACCCGGGATCGAGTCCCATATCGGGCTCCCTGCTCGGCAGGAGGCCTGCTTCTCCCTCTCTCACTCCCCCCGCTTGTGTTCCCTCTCTGGCTGTGTTTCTCTCTGTCAAATAAATAAAATCTTTAAAAAAAAAAAA
>PITA01030519.1:0-16391 GCA_004023965.1 Spilogale gracilis | reverse complement strand
TGCCTTCCTCTTCCCACTCCATCTTTTCTGAGCCGACGGCTCCGACGGCTCCTCCGGCTCCTCTACCTCCTCTACCGACACCGCGGCCCCGGCCCTGCTCGCCCCGTCCCGCAACCCGAAATGGCCCCTGGGCCGGGCCCCACGCCCCACGGGTGGTGGTGGCGGAGCCGGCTCCAGGGAGGCGAGGGGGCGCTGCCCACCTGTTGGGGGCCGGCGCCTGGCCTGTCGGGCCCTGGCCCCGGAGCCGAGGGAGTCGCTGGGCAGCGCGGAGCATCCTTTGGGCCTGCTGGGCCTGAGTGCCTGGGGCTGGGGCAGGCTTGAGCCCCACCGCCCCTGAGCTGGAGCACGTGGCCCTTGGAGGTGCTGGCTCTCCTCCTGGGAGCAAGCTTCTGGGCTGCTGGGGTGTGCAGGGGTAGTGAGCCCCATGCTGCGGGCCACATTCCTCCCTGGGGTGGACTTCAGGGCTTCCCCCAGCAGGGTTCCCTTAGGGAGCCCTCCGCAGCCCGCCAGCTCACGCCGAGCAGTTCTCGTGCACCCCCAAACTTTTCACTACCTCCTGTTGCCCCAGCCCAGCAAGGAGATATTTTGCAAGGGTTACAGAGATGTAGGGAGTCCTGGGTGGGGTCCGGGTGCTGCCAAGTGGACTTCCCCCAATTCCTCCTTTGGTTTGGGTCCTAGGAAGCCTCCAGCTTTTGGGGCCTTGCTTACTTTGTTCCCTGGGGTCCTGGGCCAGTCCTCAGTTGGCTTCTCCACAGGGAGGCGGGGTATCTTTACTGTTCCCTCCTTCCATTGGCGCCTGCCCTGAGGCTTGTGCTGGCCCTCCTGTGGCGGACGGACGGAGTGTGTCGGGGGGCGAGAACTAAGTCATCTCCGTCCCAGTCTACTGTTCTCACTGGCTGGCTGCGGGCCGAGAGCCTGGGACTCAGCCCTCCATCCAGCCAGACCAGCCTTGTGACCTTGGGCTTGCCCTCGTCTGTGTAGTGGGTCAGCACGGCACCTGCCTGGCCCTCAGGCCCTCCCCCACCCTCTCTGGCTCAGGGGCAGTCATAGGAACGGGGGCCTCCACCCCATTCAGCAGCAGGGCCCTCCCTAGTGGACAGTTGTGGGCAGCAGGCAGGGGAGCAGGGGCCCTGCAAGGGAGGGGCTGTTCTCCCACGTTGGGGGCAAGGCGGGAGTGTCACCCGGAGGCCCCTCGGCGACACCTCGGCAACACGCTGCTGGAGAGGTGCCTTGCCAGATGGACCAACCTCAGGGGTGACTCCCCTGCCTCCATCCCAGCAGCCCCCGCCCCCCCTGCTGCAGCTCAGGGCTCCTCCCTGTCTTGCAAGCAGTCCCTCCGTTCTGTTCCCCTTTGCATGCGCGCTTGGGGCCACCTTCCTGCAGTGCAGAACCCCTCTTTCCTGGTGGGACGGCCCCTGGCTCCCACTGGCTGGTGACAAGGCCCCGCAGGCCCCCTGCCCACAGCTGGTCCGCACATGCTGCCTGGGCCAGGAAGTTCATCGAGTAAATGAAGGCATGATCGTCAGAACTGAGGCATCCCACTGCTGGAGGGGCAATCCAGAAAGAGGCCAGGCAGGGTGCTGGGCTGTGGGCCCTGGGCATCGCCTTCCCTGCACGGGGCCCGCGGCCCTCCACCGCCTCCTGCCTTCTGGGGTAGTGGGCTTGAGCAGAGCCCCCACCCAGGCCGTAGGCCCCCCTGCTGTGTGGGCCGTGCTGCGTGGCTTTTAGGCCTGCCTGGCTGTCAGCGTGGCGGGGGCCGGACCACCCCAGACCTTCCTTGCCTCAGTTTCCCACAGTGGACGGGATCTCCTCCAGGAGAGGCCTGGCCTGCCCCACGCCTGCTGCTACCCCCTCTGAGCTCCGCAGGTGGGACCCCGGGCTCCTTCTCAGAAGGGTCCCTGTGGGTCCCTGCAGAGGGAACGTGTTGACTAGCTGTGTGGTTGGGGTCTCTGGGGCGCCCTCCCCGGGGCCTGGCAGGGCTGGTGGTCACGGTGGGTGGGGTGTGGGCATCTTGCCCCTCAGTGCTGCTTGCGGAGGAAAGGGGCGCTGGGAACACGTGCCGCTCGCTCCCGGAGCTGATTGCAGCCCAGGGTTCGGCCCTGTCTGGGCAGCTTTGGTCTGGGGGAGTGCCGCAGGGATTTTCTGAGAAGGGGGACCCCCCTCCACCTTCTTATTTCCACTCAGGACCCTGAGAGCAGAGCCTTTCCGAAGATGCCAGATTCGGCGAGGAAAGGAAAGGACACCAGCTAGATGTGAATGTCACTGAGGCTTCTGAGTCTGCCTGTGTCCCACATAGTGCAGAGGACGTACTTCTGCTAGAAAACCCGCGGCAGAAATCCCAAGCTACCTGGGTGTCCGCATTTCACCTGGCAGGCTGTTCCCAGGCCCTGCCGGGAGGTCTGGGCGGGGCAGAGGCTGGTGGTGGCAGCGGGCCAGCTGGGAGGAGACAGGGCCTACTTCTTCCCAGGGAAGTGCCCTGGTGCCCACAGAGGCCGTCTGTGACGAGGCAGGCCTGGCTGTGGGGCGCAGGGGCAGGGTCCATGACCTCTGCTCCTCCGGGGTCTGCCTTGCCGCGGGCGCCAGGGGGGACTCTTGCCAGCGCACGTTGTAAGCAGAGGCATTGAGGGAGGCTTCGGGGCGCTGCGGGAGCCACCTGCCTGCGCGGGCGCCGTCCCATAGGTCGGAACTCTCCCTGCTGTCTCCCCCTTTCCTCTGATTGCTAGAAGCCAGCACCCATGCTTTTAGGTGATAATTTGTTGTTTCTTGATTTCTTTGTTCATCTGACAGAGGGACACAAGCAAAGGGGGCAGAGGCAGAGGTGGGGGCAGAAGCAAGGCTCTCTCGCTGAGCGGGGAGCCTGACGCGGACGCGGGGCTCGATCCCGGGACCCTGGGATCGTGACCTGAGCCAAAGGCAGCCGTTAACTGCCTGAGCCACCCAGGCGCCCCCGCACAGTATTTGCTTTTTAGAAAAACATACTTTACATATGCAACAGAAGTGCCCCCAGGCCCCCGGCGGCCCGAGTTGGTGTGGGCCGGCCCTGGGTTCCGTGCCTCTTGGCAGACGCACCTCTGTCGCCATTTGTGTACCTTTAACTCTTGACCAGGTGAGAAGTCCACACGTGGGAAAATCCCAGCTTGCGAAGGCCGGCGGGGGCGGGGGTGCTCAAGGACCCTCGCGGAGACGGAGGCCCTTCGTCTTGTCCCTCGGGTGGGCTCTCGGTGGCCAGCCCGTGCTGCTTCGGCCTTCTGTGTCTCTTGAGAGAAGAATTTGGCCATCAAAGTCTAGGATTAATAAGAAAGAACCCATTGATCAGGATGTTGGCGTGAGGGTCCATGAGTCCCTCATGCCTGGCCCCTCCGGGAGGGGCCGCCAGCTCTGAGCAGGACTCCCAGTGTCTGGGGGCGCGGACGCCGGGCTGGCCATCCCGGGGGGAGGGGGCTGGGGGGCAGCCGTGGGGCTGCACTTGGCCGGTCCTGCGGGAGTCGGGGAGCAGCGTCCTTCAGCCCCGGCTGACCTGGGGCCCTCTTGTCCCTCTCTATACTCCTGCCCATCTGCAGCAGACTTGGGGGGCAGCGTTCCCAGGGCTCTTGAGGGCTTTGTGCACAGATGGGCAGGGGTGTGGTCTCAGGGGCCGGGGGTCTGGGCTGGGCTCTGAGGACACCCCCAGGTGCTCAAGGCCCCACTGCCTGCCCTCCCCATGCACAGGGTCCAGGTTCTTGGGGCCGCAGGCCTCCTTCCTCCTCCTCAGGGGGATGGGGGTGGGAGATGTGCCTCTCCTCCGAGCCCTGCGGCCCCTCCCTGACCCTCTGCCTGGCAGCCCCCACGCCGGCCCGCGGCTCTATGGTCTGCGACCTGCCTTAGGAGATGATCCTTCTAAGCTCCGTCTTCACTGCTTAAAACTGCTTAGCGGCTTCCGCGGAGCACGGGGTCCGGCCGGAAGCCTCGGAGAGCTCGTCACCTGTTCCACCACTGCACAGTAGCCCTTTGCAGGCCCCACGGGCCCCGGGCCGGCCCTGCTGGACCCCCGCCTTGTGTAGGGCAGGGCTTCCTGGGAGAAGGCTCTGCCCACAGCAGCCGCCGTGTGCCGTTCCCATGGACCCCTCACTCGAGGCAGCAGAGCCGGCCAGGTCTTCGCTTGGGGGGGGCAGAGGAGGTCTGGGTGGGAAAAGTGGAGGCCCTGTCCCAGCACGTGTGTCCTCAGGGACACGGGGGCCCTGCCCCACTCGGGCCCCTCACCGTCTGACTGCCTGCCCCTCCGTCCTGTATACCTCCTCCCCCAGGCAGGCTCTGGGCCCCAGACTTCTGTGGGCACGGTGACATGGCCCCATGTGCAGGGCCGTCGCCATATTCTGGGGGGCCCTCTGGAGACCCCTGTGCCCCAGCTCAGTGGGCCGTATGGGTGGGAGGCCCCGTGGGCCGGGACAGGGGAGGGGTCCCTGCGGGAGGGCGGCCAGGCCCTTAGCTTGCAGGGGTGCCCAGGTTTAGGTGGTGGAAGAAGGGGACCCCCATGCAGTGTTTGGGAGATGGTCCTGCAGAGACCTGAGCCACGTCCCACCCGCCTCCCTGTGGCCCCAGGCTGAGTGCCCAGCCCAGCTCTCGCCCGCCAGGCCAGGGTGCTGGCCGCTGCTTGTGTTTCTCTTGGTTCCATCCCCAAAGTGAAAAAAAAACCAAAGTGCTAGGCTTGCAGGTATCCCTGCTGCGGAGGAGCACAGGGGGAGCCTGGAGCTGGGGGCTCCCGTCCCCCCCGAACTGGTGGGAGTGGCTCTGGACAGATTCTGGCAGATGGGGTGTGGCGGGCCAGTGGATGGTGGCTGGGGCCTTCCCGTGGGGTGCTGGGCACGACCCACGGCTGAGCTATGTGTGTCGCTGTAGGACCCCTGTAGTCCCCCTGCCTGTGGCTGCCCCGTGGCCCCTGACCCTGTGGGCTGGTCTCATCGCCATGACCGCTGTCCACTGCAGGGGCTCTGCTCTCCCTTGCACACAGCCCTCGTTCCTCCTGTGGGCCCCAGTCACTGCCCCCAGCTGCTTCCCGCCTGATCTGGGACCCACGTCGGGACTCGGGGCGCCTGTGCCCGGCTCTGAGACACCGGCGGGCGCCGCCTCCTGCTCTCATCCACACCACGAGCAGGCTCCTTTGTAGTCTCTCCAGCGTATCTTCTGCTTTTTTGTCCTTCTGTTTGTGCGGAGTGCTGGCTGGTATGGGTGTGCCCGCGGGGGAGGCCGTGCCCCCCCAGGACACGCCCGGGTCAGGACCCGAAGGAGGCGTCTCTAACCCGAAACCCGACACGGCAGCGGGTCGTGTGTTGGTCAGGCCGGCAGGCTCTGACCGTGCGTCCCCCGGGGTCACAGCTGCTGGCCGTGGCGACCCCAGACGGCATGTGCCGTGTGCGCACTCTTCCAGCCGGGTTGGCCTGCGCTCCATGGGGCAGATGCACAGCTGTGAGCCCTCTGCAGCGCACACGAGCGTCTCCTTGTCCCCCCGCCCGTCCACTGTGCCCCGAGTCGGGCTCTGGTCATGGTGTCTGGTGCCCTGGCGCCTGTCGGCAGCGGCGGGTGCACATCTGGGCCATCCCAGCGCATACCGTGGGCCGGGCGGTTTGTTTTCTCGGCCCCGGTGGCCGGGAGGCCAGCGCTCCCCCAGACGCGGTGTCTCCTGAGGCCGCCTTCCGGGGTGCATGGGTGCTGGTCTCAGAGGCCTGCCGCCGGAGACTGGCCTGGGGCGGGCAGTGGGGTTTCAGCCCGAATCCTGGAGGTACACATGGGCTCTGGTGAGCCGCGCGAAGCCAGTGTGGACGCCGGTGCTGGATTCTGCAGACACGTTCTTGTTCCTCGAGGACGGAGACCTTGGGACTGCGGTCGCCCGGTTGCAGGAGCGCATGTCCCAGTAAGCGAGCAGCCTGTGTCCCCGTGTGCCCGCGGTCGGCACGGCTGTGGGGTCGCCCTGAGCCGCCTCCCGTGTGTTTGAACAATCGGCTTCCCTGTGTTACATTGGGAGCGTTCATCTGTGATTCTGGGTCTCACCGCACGCTTTGCAGATTTCCCTTCTTCGTAATTCGTGCATTTTGTGTATTAAGGAATTTGCTTGGTTCAGGCTCACAAAGATTTTATCCTGTTTTGTCATAGAATTTTTGTAGTTTGGTGTTTTACTGCTTGCTTTTTTGTTTTTTTTTTTACGATTTTATTTATTAGAGGAGCACCTGGGTGGCTCGGTTGGGCGACTGCCTTCGGCTCAGGTCATGATCCTGGAGACCCGGGATCGAGCCCCACATCGGGCTCCCTGCTCGGTGGGAAGCCTGCTTCTCCCTCTCTCACTCCCCCTGCTTGTGTTCCCTCTCTCACTCACTCTCTCTCTCTCTCAAATAAAATCTTTTTAAAAAAAGATCCTATTTATCAGAGAGTAAGACAACGTGTGTGCGTGAGTCGGGGCAGCGGATTCTGCGCTCAGCACGGAGCCCCACACAGGGCCTCATCCCACGACCCCAGGGTCACGACCTGAGCCGAAATCAACAGTTGAATGGTCAACTGACTGAGCCCCCCTGGACCCCCATGGGTTCTACTCTTTTTTTTTTTTAAGATCTCATTATTTGACAGAGAGATGGTGAGACAGGGCACGAGCAGGGGGAGCAGGAGAGGGGGAAGTGGGCTTCCCGCCGAGCAGGGAGCCCGATGCGGGGCTCAATCCCACGGCCGCAGGATCACGACCTGACCGACTGTGACCCCCCTCCCCGGTCACCCATGGGTCTCTTTCAAGCTTGTGATCCGTGTCATGTTAGACATCGTGAGACGTAGAGTTTGAGGCTCTTCCTTCGTTCCTGCGCGTTCGCGAATGTCCTGCGGTCCGCCGTTGTCATTGGCGTTCTGGCTGTCCTTTCTCACTGGACGGCTGGCCCCCTCGTCCTGCCGGCCTCCTGCGCGTCTGTGGTCCTGCCGCTGCCCTCCTCGGAGGCCTGGAGGTGGGGGCCCTCCTGCATGATGCTGGCTGGGGTGTGGATGGCGCTGGAGCGAGCTGTCCTGGCGGCGGGCAGGCTGCGCCCACGGCACTTTCACGGGACTCCTGTCTCGGGCCGCAGTCACCCACTGCCCCGTGAGGCACGTGCACTCAGAGTGCCACGCTGGTCTCCGTGCCGGGACACCCCCTCGCGGGAAAACCCAGAGGGAGTGTGCATGTCGACCCCAGCGGTGCAGGCGCCCTTGTGCGGTCGGCTCGGGCCCCGCCGTGTGCTCGCTGGACGCCGTGTGTGTGTCCCCCGCTGGTGAGCAGGTGATGGTCAGAAGAGGTGGGGGACTTCAAACGGAGCCTCTCTTCATGGCTGAGTTGGTCCACGAAAGAGAGGAAGTGTGCTGCCGTCCACACCTCCTGCCCCCGCTCTCCTCAGTCGGGGGGGGGCGTGGGGTCACGTGGGAGCGGGCTCCGAGGGCTGTGTGGGGGCCGGCTGCCCCCCAGCGTGTCGTCGGGCCTGTCGGGAGGAGATGGCCCCGCGCAGACTGGAACGGGGTCCCTGGCACGTGGGGGGAGCCCGCTCTGACGCTGTCGGAGGGACCACCGTGGGCCACGGGCACAGCTCGGGCTGCTTCCCTCTCTGGAGCCGGACCATCCGTCCCGTAGCCTCAGGCCAGGGAACCCCAGGGCCCCGCGCGTGGGTGCAGATGGGGTGCCTGCCCCTGCCCTGCCCCGGGCATGTGTCTGGAGACCCTGCCTCGCCCAGGTGTGGCACGCCGGACGCAGCGGAGACTGTGGGAGGCTCCCGGCAGCATGAGTGCTCAGAGATGGGGATTCGTGGGCGATGTTTGCACGCGTCTTGCCTCCTGGAACCGTGGATCAGCATGGCCTCCTCTGACCTTGGGCGTGTCCCTGCGCTCACGTGTGTGGATGGCGGTCCCACATAGACGCTGCGTGTCTTCACCTGACTCACGTGTCATGCGGCAACTCACTGCACATCAGGGTTAGGTTTTACTGCGCCTCCTTAAACTGGGGGAGAAACTGAAGTTCTGGGCAACGAGAGGCCCGCTGTGACCCAGCACTTCGCCTGCGTGGCTGGGGAGGCTGGCCGTGGCGCGCGCTTGCTGGCGGGCCCCCGTGAGGCGGTGGCGTTCCAGCGGGAGGCAGAGCTCGGCCCAGCCCCTGCGGGCGGGCACGTGGCCCCCCAGACCACCGGCACTCGGGGCACCCTGTGTCCGGACACCCGTGACCGTCGGCACCACGGCCCCCGCAGTCCCCTCGCCGCAGCTGCCACAGCCCTGTGCAGGCTGAGGTCAGGGCCCCGGCTTCTGGCCGGCCTCTCGCAGGGACCCGCGGACAGCGGTGACCCCTGGGGTGCCCGGTGACTGGACGCTGCGGGGTGCTTGCCCAGGCGGTGGTGCCGTCGTGATGCTGTCCACTCGCCCTGTGATACGGGGAGGAGACGGCACCACGGTCGGTGTGGACGGCACACAGCCGGCCTTGGACCCTGGCGACGCAGAACCTTTCAGCCACAGTTCTGTGCCCAGTTGTTACCATCTCACGTTAAGCACGTCCACGGAGGGTCCGTGGCGGAGCTGCCTTAGCCCCTGGGCGGTGTCCTGGGCGGGGCGTCCTGCCGTCTGCCCCCGACCGGCCCTGCGTGCGACCCCCACCCCCACCCCCACCCCGCGGCCTGTAAATGCTGCCGCCTGTGGCCCACGGGCTCGCCACAGCGTCCCGAGTGTGGGCTGCTTCTGCGCGTGGACGGCCCTGCCTGGGGCTCTGCCTGCTCTGCTGCTTTTCCTCCACGGACGTGGCGAGCAGCGGAGGGAGCCTCGCCGCACTCGTGATTGGGAGGAGAGTGGCGAGTGTGGGGTTGGCCGTGGGTTCCCTGGGCACCTGTGGCGGGCCTGACGGTGTTCCCGTGCGTCCAGGTTGCTGGACAGTCTCTCCCGTGTCTGCTCAGGCCACCGCGTGGCCTGCTCCCCGCACGGCGCTGCCATGATTTTCGATGTGGAACCAGCGTCGTGTTCCCAGGTGGCTCCCAGGGGCTGTGTGTCTCCGTTCCCTGGCGTCTGCGGGATTCCTGGGGCCTCCGCGTCTGCTCCTGGGTGGGGTGCGGCAGGTCTGCCTTCGGGGGTGGGGTGCTGGCTGGGTTCCCCAGGGACGCCACCTGGCCTCGGGGGCTGCCTTTTTTTTTTTTTTTTCACTCTTTTCATTCTTTATATTTTCTTGGTTGCAATTGGGAGGTCTTTTATTTTATTTTTTTTTAAGATTTTATTTATTTGACAGAGAGAAACACAGCCAGAGAGGGAACACAAGCAGGGGGAGTGAGAGAGGGAGAAGCAGGCTTCCTGCAGAGCAGGGAGCCCGATGTGGGGCTCGAACCCGGGACTCCAGGATCATGACCTGAGCTGAAGGCAGTCGCCCAACCAACTGAGCCACCCAGGCGCCACTGGGAGGTCTTTTTAATCTATGAAATGATACCTTTTTTTTTTTAGATTATTATTTTAATAGGGAGAGCGTAAGTGGGGGGATGGTCAGAGGGAGAAGCAGGGAGCCTGACGTGGGGCTTGATCTCCTAACTCTGGGACCATGACCTGAGCCAAAAGCAAACATGGGGCCGACCAAGCCCCCAGGTGCCCCGGGGCCCCGTTTCTTTACCAGGCGCAGGATTCCCTGTTTTTTCCGGAACGGGCTCGGGGCTTGCTGGTCAAGCCATGCCGTGCGTCCCTCCCCGCCCAGCGCTCACGCACCTGCACCCCTGGGCCAGTTGTGGCCTCTCTCGCCGCCCCGTCAGCCCAACCTCAGGTCTAGGGACTCACTGGATATTTTCACGAGCAGCTTTGGATCCTTTGGTCTTTCTCTGTCGAGCGTGTTTCCACGTGCTCTGGGCTTTGCTGGTCTCTCACTGTCTTGCAGCTTCACTCCTCGTCTCATCTGCCGAGGCGTCACCTCCGTGCGGCCGAGCCCAGCCCTCTGAAGCTGCGGCTCTGTGAGTGGTGGGGGGTGCTGCCCGGACGGCCAGCCCGGGCTGCAGAGGCCTCTGCAGAGCCGCACGCCTGCGCTGAGAGGCCACTGGGGCTTCTCCTGGGCAGTGACCAGTTTAGACGTGAATAACAGCCTTGGTTTAGTTGGTTCTTTAGCTTTGAAGAGTGATGTAACTTCGTATAAAAACGGCTTTTTGAGCAATGATTTGTGTGATAAAATTCACACATTCCGAGTGTGCAGGCAGGTGAGTCCCCTCAGGTGTAGGGCAGGTGTGTGGGACAGGTGAGCAGGGCAGGTGTGCAGGGCGGGGCAGGTGCACAGGGCAGGTGAGTCCCCTCAGGTGCAGGGCAGGTGAGCAGAGCAGGGCAGGGCAGATGTGCAGGGTAGGTGCACGGGGCAGGTGAGCAGGGCAGGGCGTGGGGCAGCTGTGCAAGGCAGGTGTGCGGGGCAGGTGTGCAGGGCAGGGCGTCAGGCAGCTGTGCAGGGCAGGTGTGCAGGGCACGTGAGTGGGGCAGGTGAGCAGGGCAGGTGCACGGCGCAGGTGAGCGGGGCAGGTGAGCAGGGCAGGTGCTTGGCCCCGGCAGGGGCAGGTGCTTCTTTGGGTCCCTACAGTCCGGGAAGGACGTCTTGCGGGGGTGGGGCTGGGCTACATCGTCAGGCAAAGGCTGTGCTTGGTGTGGGTCTTCGGCTGTATCCAGGCCTTATCCAGCTTCCCGCTGAGACGAGCCTCCTCCCTGGCCGTCTTCTGCAGAACTGACCTGGGGAGGGCCTGCAGGCCTTCCATGTGGGCGCGGGGGGACGGGGCAGACGTTGTGGTGCAGGCTGGTGGGACTGCAGCCTGGCCCGTTCCTGGCTCTGACTGTCCCCCCGCTGCTATGGAGCACTGGGAACCTGAAGGCGTCAGCCAGCCCGCCAGCCTCCCTGAGCCAGAGCCCGGCCACCCGCTGTGGAGCCGGGGGGACACTCATAATGACACGGTGTTCTGGGGGACCTGGCGGGTGGCAGCAGGATCCCTGGACCTCGTTCCTCCGGCACCTGACGCCATCCCTGCCCGGGAAGCCCTGGTCTCCGTTCACTGCCAGGGTGCAGGGGGCTGGGGGGAGCAGGTGCAGGGCCCCGGCAGCCCCCCCCTTCCTGACGCGGTCTCTAGGACTGCTCGTGGTCCTGGTCACCTGTCTGCCTGCCGGCCTGTGTGACAGGGAGCCCACCTCTCAGGCCAGCAGCAGCTCCTAGGAAGCTGTCCCCAGGGGAGACTGCGGTCTGGCTCGCACAGCGTCTCCCAGGAGGGATGGAGGTCCTGGGGGCAGCTGGTGTGGGACCCCCGGGATGGGGGGTAGCCGCAAGCCTCTGCCGGGGCAGCCTCCTCCGCCCTCCTCTTGGAGTGTGCAGCACCCGCCAGGGTGGCTTCACTCCCCCTGGTACCCTGGCCCCTAGAACTGAGGGCGTGGGGGGGTCAGGGCTCCCCTGGTCCCCGGGCTCCGTGCTCGGGAGTGACGCTCTGTACTCCTGTCCGCAGACTACGTCTATTTCGAGAACTCCTCCAGCAACCCGTACCTGATCCGCAGAATCGAGGAGCTCAACAAGGTAGCGTGCGCACACGTGCCCCGCGGGGGTGGGAGCTGGGGTGCCGCCTGGGGCATCAGGCCTGGCCCCAGACCCTCTGATCCATTTGTCCCCGGGGTCGCTTGCCTAGACCTGGGTCCCTCTTGGAGAGCTGGTCAGCAGGCTCCGTGTGGCCTCATGAAGGGCCTGCTTGGCAGGGCCCTGAGCAGGACAGACTGACCAGAACAGGTCTGGGTTGGACACCCTGTGGGGCCCTCCTGGCTGGGGCTTCCCTGCCCACCTCCGGCCTCTTTCCCGCTCACGGAGGCTCCCCCTTCCCCTCACTCTAGCCCAAGAGAGGTGAGCCCCCGGCCACCTTCCCCGCCTCTCCTGCTCGCCTCCTGATCCGAGGCCTTCTGGGCGATGGTGGGGGAGAGGCACCATGGCCCGGGGTCGGCGGCCTCCCCAACCCTGCAGCTCCTCCTTTCCCTTGCTCCTGTGGGCCCGGGCTACTGCGGCCCCTCCCCGCAGAGAGACCTGTGGTCCCTAACTTGGTTGGGGGAGGACCTCAGGCTGTGCAGCAATGCGGCTGGGGATTCTTGGGATTGGGCAGGACGGGGGGGACACTCAGGGTGCCGGTCTCCCGAAGATCTCGGTTGCAGCCGAGACCTGACCCGCTGTCCCTGCTCACCGAGAGTCTCCTGCTGCATGTGCCACATGGGGGGGCACCGGGAGCCTGTGCCCTCGAGGCTGGTTGGAGCAGCCCGGCAGCCCCTGGAAGGCCCGGGGACGGAGGTGGCAGGGCCAAGGGGAGCGGCCAGCAGGTCAGGGGGCCCCTGCTGGCTGCCTGTTGGGGCTGGCAGGAGAAGGTGGCATCTCAGCCAGCCCGGAGCCCGTGGTCTCCCTCCCACCCACTGGCACGTGCTGACTCGGGGACACCTCGCGTGGCGGTGGGAGCATGGTGGGAGACGCCGGGGGCCAGCCCTGGAGTTGCCGTGGGTGCGGGCCTCGGGGCCGGGCAGGTGGCTGCAGGCGGCTTCCCTGAGCTCCTCGCTCTGGCTGAGGTGCTGGGAGGGCAGGTCGCACCGCCTGTGATGGCCAGTGGGGGACAGTGAGGCACAGAGGCAGGGGCCCGGCCCAGCAGTGGCCACAGCCGACAGTTGAGTCTGCGTCTGTGTGCCTGCAGCCCCCCTGCCGGGGGCGGGAGGCTGGGGGACCCCAACAGCACGAGACGGCCCCAGCCGCGGGCGCTCAAGGCCCGGGACCCTCCCTGCACCGGAGAGGGTGAGGAGAGCGGGGGCGGCCGAGCCCCTAGGCCCCACCGGCCTCCCCTGTTGCCCCGTGAGATGTGGGGCTCGGTCCTGGCTGGGGAAGTGGGCTCAGACCCACCCCGTAGGCACGGTTCCAGTGGGGGCTGCTAGGAGGTCCGTTTGCGGGCCCTCCTGGTGGGGCCACTCCACCCGTGGGACCTCGGACCCCGGGGCCCCTCAGGCGCAGGAGAAACGGCCCAGAGGCGCCAGGTGTTTGAAGAAGGCCCTTGACCGTGGAAAGCCGCGTCACGCCCACGGAGAGAAGCAGCTGGTGCTGCCGGGAAAGGGGCCTGGGATGCGGTGGGCGGCACGTCCAGGGTGCGGCGGGAATAAAACCAGAGCCTAGGGTGAGCTGAGGAGCTGCGGGTGCCCCTGGAAACCCAGAGTGCAGCGTGCGGTTGTAGGAGGCGCAGGGCCTGGGCTGGACAGCGAGCGGGGCAGCGGCAGCAGGCGGGGCAGCGGCAGCGGCGCTGTGCTCCGGCCCTTTTCCGTAAATGGAAAACAGCATGGAGTGAGTCGCCTCTCCAGCCCCGGGGCAGTGGTCCTGTTGCATTTGGGGTCTGCTTTCGTGAGACTTCCTGCAAAGCCTGCCTGGTGTCGGTGACACGGTCCTGGGCTGTGGCTTTCAGGGTGATTGTTGTGTTTCTCCTCAGAACGGGGCTGGTCTGCACAGTGCTGGGAAGGTTGCTGCTTTAGAGGAAACGAGCAGGGTCCTGGCGGGGGGGCTGAGGAGGCGCCCCGACGGCAGCAGAGGCAGGCAGGGAACCCTGGAGTCTGAGAAGGTCGGTGTCTGGTTTGGAACACGGGACGTAGGAGTCTCAGAAAAGTACAACAAAGCACCGACAGTAGGCCTGTGGCCTGTGCCCCCACGGGGAGAGTCTGGGGACCCGCCCGGAGAGCTTGCCCCCAGCCCTGCACCCTGCCATCCTGACACGAGGTAGTTGCCGGCCTCCTGCCTGGGCACGGGCCCCCAGGACTCTGAGCGCCAGCGAGGGGACTCATGGGAGAGGCGGTCCCAGGCCTCGCATAGGCTGTGCACAGTAGTGCCCGGGGTCGGGGCCCAGGGGTCCCGGCAGGGACACGCCCCGCAGACATGGCATGACGTCCCGTCCCATCCAGTGGCCACGGGTCAGGCCTCACCCTCCACGCCCGTGTGGCCCTGACAACGGTCCTGGCTGTGTGGAGCCGTTCCTGGGAGAGACTTCGTGGTCTGGGGTCCGTGGCTTGGGCAGCCTTGGGAAGCCTTGAACGCAGACTGTCCACGGCCCTGTAGCCGACGTCGTGGCGAGTGCTGCCTTTCGTGGCTTGGTGTCGGGGCGCGGCAGAGCAGGGCGCCCCCGGCGTTCCTGCTGCCCCTTGTTCGAACATTTGGTACGAGAGTCTTCATTCTCCCGATGGGTGGGGCCCGGAGCTGGGCTGCCCCCACTTGGTGCCCACGGCGAGAGGTGGTTGGCTTCGTGGAATTAAGTAATTAAAAGTCGGAGTCGTAAAGATGATTTTGTTTAACGATCGAAACGCTAGCGCTGAGACCTGCGAAGGTGTGGTGTGTGAGCCTTGTGTTGTTAAAAGTTTTATGAGCTCCCGTGAGCTGAGAAAAGGTCTCTTTTTCCTGTGAGACCGTCCCTCGGAGTCTTGTTTTCGTCGCGGATTTGTGGAGCTCTTTGACGGTCCTCAGAGGTGTCTCCGAGCGCTGCGATGGCCACCTCCTTCCCACCTGCTGGCCCCCCGAGCCCCTCGTGGGCGGCTGCTGTGCATTTTTCCAAGATTGATTTATTTGGGAGAGAGAGAGCGCAAGCAGGGAGAAGGGAGGAGAGAACCTGGGATCAGGACCGGAACTGAAATCCAGAGTCGGACGCGTACCAGATAGAGGCCCCCAGGCGCCCCCGGCTGCTTGTGTCGGCGTCGGCTCCCGCAGGGCGGGCCCTGATCAGGCCAGAGGGGGGCCGACTCAGGGCACGGTCGCCCTCTCTGGTGGACAGATGTCCGCCAGGCCTGGGGGAGGGACTCCGAGGCCCCGAGAGGGAACCCCAGGCTGCTGGGCTGGGGTCCACTTGTGTCCACAAGGCGGCAGCGAGGGCGGAGGGAAGATAGACCTGGAGGGAGTGGGCACCTGGGCTGGGCGCACGTCTGCCGCGCGTCCCCTGCCTGGGTGGGAGGTCCCGGCCCAGGCCCCGTGTGGAGCTGCCTCTGCTGGGCCCGGACCACCGCAGTGCGCCCTCTCAGACCCTGCCTTGCTGTTGCAGACGGCCAGCGGGAACGTGGAAGCCAAGGTGGTGTGCTTCTACCGCCGACGGGACATCTCGAGCACCCTCATCGCCCTGGCCGACAAGCACGCCAGTGAGTCGCCTCTCCCTCGGCGCGGCCTGGGGTCCCGGGCGCCTGGGGCCTCTCCATGCTGGGCCCGGGCCCTCCGTGGCCCTGCCGTGGGCGGAAACCTGGCCCGCTCTGCTTCCCGGGGCTTCTTCCTCCCAGGACTAATTGTGGGGGAGCAGTCCTGGGTGTTGCAGGGAAGGTGGGGGCAGGGCCAGCATGAGGAGGCTGCCACTGTGGCTCGGAGCTGTGCTCTCAGAAGCCAGGGCCGGGCCTTCCCGCTCTCAGACAGACGGCCGCTGCCCGGGGACGGGCTGGCCCCTGTGGTGGGAGAGGCTGGATGACCGGGCCGCACCGGCCTCCACCCTGGGCCCTGGAGGGGTTTGAGCCAGTGGATTGAGGACTGACTCTCCCAGGGCCTCAGGGATGAGGGAGAGAAGCCCTGAGATGCATTCAGGGGCGCCTGCCAGATCAGAGCTCAGTGGGGCCCCTGGGACAGGCCCCTGCTGCGTGCGGGTGCACAGCCGAGCTGGTACCTGGCTGGCTTTGCCGGGCCTCCCAGATGACAGCGCTCGGGGGTGCCCGCCCCAGGGTGGCTGTGGGCATGGGCTTGGGTGGGCTTTATGCCCCCCTCTGGCGTCTTTGGCCCCTGTGTCCCGCCGTAGATCATGAAGCTGCTCCCCCCAGGGAAGCATGAAAGGTGGGACACGGGGGCTCACTGTTGGGGGGTCGATGCTTCAGGGCCTCCTCACTCATGCCCGCTGCCCGGCCCGGAGGTCCACGGCTCTCACCGCCCTGGCACTGGGAGGTCCGCGGCCCCAGCGTTGCCAGAAGGGCCATGTTGGAGCTGGTGGGAAGGGCGGTGGCCCGAGGCTCTCCAGGGCACTGCAGTGGAGTGCGTGAGGGCTCCGGCTCCGGGCGGGACCCTCCCTCTGCTTCCCAGGAGCCCACGTGCTCGATGCTGGCTGCTGCGTCTTGTGGTTTCCCAGAGACCGTGTTCCAGGGGGCTGTCTCAGCCAGGCCCCAGGCCAGCGTCCAGGGCGGGTGTGCGGTCACTGTGTGGCTCCTTCTGGTAGGAGGGAGACCCGGGGAGCCCCCTGCTCAGTCAGGGAGGCCTCTGGCCCATGCAGTCCATCGGCTGAGGGGGTTTCTTTGGGGACTTGGGACTCAGGTGTAGGCTAGCCCCTGGGCCGCATGGGTGACACACAGTCATGAAGCCTTCCCGGGCTCTCCTAGCCACTCTCCACTCAGCCCTGACCCCTCGTAGGGAAGTGGGACGGCCTCCTGAAGCCACA
>PITA01030518.1:0-16381 GCA_004023965.1 Spilogale gracilis | reverse complement strand
ATAAGCCAAGAAGAGAAAGTCAAGTATCGCATGGTTTCACTTACTTGCGGTGCATGAGGGGTAAACTGGAGGACAGTGGGAGAAGGAAAGTAAATGGGAACTAGGGTAATCTAGGGAGGGAAACGAAACAACAGAGACTTTGGACACAGAAACAAACTGAGGGACTTGGAGGGAGGGGGGTTGAGGGATGGGAGAGCCTGGCGGTGGGTACTGGGGACACCTAAAGCATGGAGCACTGGGTGTGGGGAATGGGGAATGAATCTTGGAACACTGGAAAAAAAAATTTAGTAACAATTAAAAAAAAATAAATCTTAATTGAACACTTAGAAAAAAAAAAAAAGCATCTGCCTTTGGCTCAGGTCATGATCCCAGAATCCCAGGATCAAGTCCCACATCAGGCTCCCTCCTGGATGGGAAGCCTTCTTCTCCTTCTCTCACTCCCCCTGCTTGTGTTCCCTCTCCCACTGTGTTTCTCTCTGTCAAATAAATAAATAAATAAATAAATATGCCAGATGAAGTAGAAAGAAAAGAGAGTAAAACTAGGGAGAGCCTGCAAAAGAGCAAGAGACAGCACACCATTTGAAACCCATGCTAAGCTGACTGCATCAGAAGAACTTGAACCTGCCATTCATTTCACTTGTAGATTCAAATCCTGAAATTCTGTCCCAGGGAGGAAACAACAGTGCCTTTGAACAACTCTAAAGTGGCCATTGTGGAAGGGATGTATTGTGGGAAATACCCCAAGAAAGCCCTGCCTGAGAAAACAACCTGAAGGATGGGCCTAGACTCCCTTTTTGGAGGTGCAGTTTGATACTCAGTATATTATCTGGGTGGGTGGGTATGACAATCCAACCAGATTGAGAGATGTACTAGCTGAGAGAATGATCTATTTTTTTTTTAATATTTTATTTATTTGACAGAGAGAAACACAGCCAGAGAGGGAACACAAGCAGGGGGAGTGAGAGAGGGAGAAGCAGGCCTCCCACTGAGCAGGGAGTCCGATGTGGGGCTCGATCCCAGGTCTCCGGGATCATGACCTGAGCTGAAGGCAGTTGCTCAACCAACTGAGCCACCCAGGTGCCCCGAGAATGATCTATTTTGTAGAAATGACATCTCCATTTCATGCTACTGCTACAAATGTAAAATGTGAGCTGTACCATTCTCTCCAAGAAAGGTATGTTTTATTTTGTTTTAGGATTTTACTTGTCAGAGAGAGAGAGAGAGAGCACACACAAACAGGGGGAGAAGCAGGCTCCCGCTGAGGAAGGAGCCTGATTGAGACTCCATCCCAGGGCACTGGGATCACAACCTGAGCTTAATTGACTAAGCCACCCAGGCATCCCCAAGAAAGGTATGTTTGACAAATCTTTAAAAAGAAAAACATACAAATAAATCCCAAAAGATCACAATTCCTACCAGTCAAATCACTGGGACCTGCATGCACTAGGTCCAAACTTTAATCAGGTTGTTTTCTAAACTCAGTCAATCCTTGCTCTGACTTCTAGAAACACAAGGCCTTCTACTCAAGGGAAGCCATTTAGGGGCTATATGAATCCAAAGAACACATTCCCTAACTACCCCACTTTGCTTTATTGTTCTCAATAACACCTACTTATTTATTTACCATCTGTTAGTCTCCCCTAGTAGTTACAACCTCCAAAACCATGAGGACCTTGCCTGTTTTGTTCTCTGCTATATTTGTAGCAGCCACAACAGTTCCTGCAGGACCTCAATTTTTTAAAAGATTTTATTTATTTATTTGAGAGAGAGTGTGTGAGCATGAGTCAGGGGGAGGGGCCAAGGGAGAAGGAGAAGACTTCCTGCTGAGCTGGGAGCCCAAAGTGGGATCCCAGGACCCTGACATAATGACCTGAGCTGAAGACAGATGCTCAACTGACTGAGCCACCCAGGCATGCCTCAATACATTTTCATAGAATGAATGAAGTAGTAAATCAGTGAAGAGAATTTCAGAGAGCCTAACTTCCAGCTGTCCTTTGACTTCGTTGACTGAAGTTGCCACAGAGTATATGACTGGTCTCTATGGACTTCAATTCCACTTCTATCTGCCTGAATACTACTTCCATGACTTTTACTATTCACATGCTATGACCCAGAAAGTTATTAGAGGGAGAATTTCTTTAGGGAAATATAGACCTGAATTCAGATGGCTAGTTACTAGCACAAAGATAATTAATACTACTTTTGGCCTAGATAATAGTGACAAAATACATCAGTCAAAAGCAGTAAGACTAATAGTGTGGGGGCAATTTTATATGTGTGTAGGTATGGTCACCAGAAGATGGCTGATGAATGTACTACTGGAATAGCTCAGGGACTTAACAGAAGTTTGGAAAATGAGGCAGAGATGCCATATGCTCTGATGTGGGCTGTTGGAAGGAGCTTGGAGGAGCTCACACATCTCCAACTACCTTGTAAGAATAAGGAAGGCCAGCATCAATCTGAAGCTCAAGGGAAGCAAGGCTAGTAGAACAAGAGGATGTGCAGAACAGCTGCTATCTGCCAAAAAAGCCAAATAAGACACAACTATCAGCATCTCAAACCTGCCCCTCCCACTGCTACCTCTAGTTCCCTGACCCTGCACAAGTAGATTCAACCTTCACAGGTCATCTTGGGTACATCATTCAGTGATATCTCAGTGGATGTTTATTAAACACCTATTACAGGCTGTGTACTGTGAGAGGCTAGGAATGCAAATGTGAAAAGAATATAGGCTAGTGAAGGAGAAATATATATGAATACCTGATCCAAACAGAGTAGCCCTGATAGGTGACAGGAATTAACTCTGAGAGCAGAGAAACAAAAAACTGCCTGGAAATGTTAGGCTAGGATTTCCTTAGATCACTCTTAGGGGGATACTTCTAGGAAGAAGAAATAGCAAGTTAAAAGGTTTGAGGAGAAGTCATTTGGGGTACTTAGGGACATGGTTGAACTTCAAAGTGTGTGTGAGTGCCCACGCATGCATGTGGCTGTGTATGTGCTGGGATAGGAACCAGGGCATGCAGATGCCACGTCAAGGGTTGTCCACTTACCCATATATCCATAGACAAGCTGTGCTGTTGGGATGGGTATCTACTGTTTATGTAATCTTCCTTTCCAAGACCACAATGGTAATCTGTCTGCACATCACGAGTAATAGGAAATGTGAAACCTGCTACTGGTCTGTATCCTTAAAAGCATCATTTGTGTGATCAATATAAAAACTCCCTGGCTCTCTTGAGCACAAGAACACAGATGTATTTGGGTTGCTTGCTGGTAGCAGAATGCTCATAGGCAGAATAATTTAAGTTTCTAAACTTAGAAGTCCCCAGAAGGCAATGGAAAGGGAAACAAGTAGCATGCACAATCATACTAAGTCCTCAGTAGGCTTCAAGAGGACAAGTAAAATGAAATCTACAGTCTGCCAAAAACCTTGAACCCTTGTGAGGGACACTGAAGAGAGATTTCACACTGCAGTAGCAGCTGACTCTCAACCAGGCTGATAGCTTGTGAGAGGCTTGAAGCATTTTACATTTAGGCAAAGGGGACTTCCCAAATCACATAGAAAGGTCTAGGATACACTATAATGTTAGTGTACAGACCTGGAATGACTACTCTGTATTTTCTCTGTGAACATCCAGGCTCATGGATTTACATATCAGCTTTGATGACTCCCAAACTGTATACCTCTAGATCAGATTACTTCCATGAATTCCTGCCACCTTTTCATCATTACCACTTGGATGTTTAATAAACACCCTTTCCTTGCCTTTCAAATTTACCACAGTCAAATCCTAACTCCTGATTTCTCTCCCTAAACCTGCATATCCCTTGGAATCCACCATTTGCTTACTGCTCAGGATACAAAGGAATTATCCATTCTCTCTTACCCTACCAACATTTCATACCAATAATTCTTTAGGAAACCCTATCAGTTCTATCACACAGACATATCCAGAACTTGAATATTTCTAACTCCACTATTACCACTTTAGGCCAGACTACCACTGTATTTTATCTGGATGCTACAGGAGCCTCCTACCTGGTCTTGCTGCTTTTTTTGTGCCTCACTAGAGTGTAGGCCAGGGGTTGACACATTGAGGGGCTTGAACTCATGACCCTGAGGTCAAAACCTGAGCTGAGATCAAAAGTCTGGTACCTCATACATTGAGCCACCCAGGTGCCCTGGCAAATTTTTTTTGGTAGAAGTGCAGGGAGCAAATATTTAGGCTTTGACATTATGGTCCCTGTTGCAACTGTTCAACTTGATTATAACTCAAGTGCAGCTATAAACAATATATAAACAAATGAGCATGACTGTGTTATAATAAAATGTAATGGGCACTGAAATTTGATTCTTAGATAATTTTTATGCACCACAAAATATTTTTCTTTTGTTTTTTTTTTCAACCATATAAAAATGTAAAAACCATTCTTAACTAACATGTTGTACAAAAAACATAGTGAGCTGGATTTCATCCACAGGCTATAGTTTGATGACTCCTGGTCTGATATTAAGACAGAAATCAATGATTTCTTTATAGTTTTATTGAAATATATTTATTTCGTGTGAAATGCATTCACATTACATATATTATGAATGATAAAACCTCCAATTTAAATTGTACAGTTCATTGGCTTTTAGTGTGTTCACAGAGTCGTGCAACCATCATCACAATCTATTCCAACATCCTCAGTAGTGACTCTGTCCCACTAGAAGTCATTGCCAATCCACCTCACTTCATCCTTCCCTCACTTTACCTCAGCTCTAGGCAGCAACTAATCTATTTTCTCTATGACTTTGTCTATGATGCACATTTTATAGAGACTGAACCATACACTACATTGTCCTCTTTGTCTGACTTATTTTTCTTAGCATAATGTTTTAAAGTTCATCCTTGTTGTGACATGTATCAGTACTTCATTCCTTTTTATTGACAAATAATATTCCATTGTATGGATATATGTTTTGTTTGTTTATTCATCAGCTGATAAAACATAAGGATTGTTTTTACTTTTTGGCTACTATGAATAATGCTGCTTTGAACATTTGTTTAAAAGTTGTTGTTATTTTAAAGATTTTATTTATTTATCTGACAGAGAGAAACACAGCCAGAGAGGGAACACAAGCAGGGGGAGTGAGAGAGGGAGAAGCAGGCTTCCCGCCGAGCAGGGAGCCCGATGTAGGGCTTGATCCTGGGTCTCTGGGATCATGACCTGAGCGGAAGGCAGCTGCCCAACCAACTGAGCCACCCAGGCATCCCTGTTTACAAGTTTTTGTGTGAACATAAATTTTAATTTTTCTTGGGTATATACTTAGAAGTGGAATTAGCTGGGATATATGATAACTTTTTGAGGAACTGCCAGACTGTTTTCCAAAGAAGCTGTATGTACATACTGAAACACAATCTTTTGAATCTGAGATGTGTTATAAGTATAAAACACACATCAGATTTTGAAGACTTAGAACAAAAAATGTAAAATGTATCCATTTTAAAATATTGATTACATGTTGCAATGGTAACATTTTAAAATGTTGAGTAAATAAAATATTAAAATTAATGTCACTTTTTAATTTTTTAAAAATATGGCTACTATAAAATCTAAAATTACTTGTGGCTCACATTTTATTTTTGTTGGTTCATTCCATGCTTTCCTTAAACCCCACAGGAATAATGCCTGGTACCCAAAATGTTTTCAGTAAATACTGGCTGAATGCATTAAGTTGGATTGCCTGAGAATAGTCTTTAGATTAATAATTGGAAAACTCCCATTTTCTCCAAGGAAAGCATTCATACATTTATGCAAGAACCTGGTTTTTGGACAGGCCTTAGCAGTGGGGAAAGTGATGGAAATGTGTGAGGCTGCTGATTTGCTTGAGATGGTTATTGATTCTCCAGCTGTATTTACACTCCACTTCAAAGAATAAACATCACTTCAGTTAGACCAGCCTAAGTGTTTATTTCTTTGAAAACACTATTTCCAAAACATAATCATTTGTTTTATTGTATCTTTAGGGAGGCAGATCCACATGATTCTTCAAATACTTCTACTGCTCACACAACTTGGAACTTTGGAATTAGACCCACTCATTGGCCTCCGAATTGCTACCTCCTATTCTGACGTTGCTCCCCAGATAGATTTTGTTTCAATTTGGAAAGTGAGGATAGGAAAGGAATTAAAGGGCTTTATAAACTGTTTGTAAATAGGCTTGTGTTCTTTAAAATGGTTCTTCAAAAAATTTGCCTGATCTCTTTGATTTTCTGCAATGAAAATGTGACTCCTTCCTTTTCTCCACAAGATCAGTGCTTTGACATAGAGTCATCAGCAATCTTTTTTTCTTTTTTTAAAAAAAGATTTTATTTATTTATTTGACAGAGAGAAACACAGCGAGAGAGGGAGCACAAGCAGTGGGAGTGAGAGAGGGAGAAGCAGGCTTCCGGCGGAGCAGGGAGCCCAATGTGGGCCTCAATCCCAGGACTCCAAGATCACGACCTGAGCCAAAGGCAGATGCCCAAAGACTCAGCCACCCAGGTGCCCGGGTCATCAGCAATCTTGATATGCCAGGCCATGTAAGTAATTTTGAAGCCACTTACAAGTAGTGTAACAATTCTAGTAGTTGCAACAATTCTGTTGCAGAGGTAGTTGAAAAAAATTTTATTTCAGGTGGGTAGGCTTAAAAAAATAACAGGAAAAGAATACTACAACTCGTGTTGGAATATGTTAAGGGTATTTTTTAGGGTTTTGATTTCCAAATATATAACTTTTAAGAAAAACCATTAAATTATTTAGTAAGGAATATCTACAAAAACAGTGTGAAATGTTCTCATTCCTCTATGACCCAGATATGCATGATCTGAGTTTTCTTCTAACAGGTGTTAGGGAGGCACAGTTGGTAGTATACTGAGCTGAACTGTGACTTGTGGGGTCAGTGTTTATGGAGATGGATCCAGTAAACAACACTTTGTCCAGACATTGGGATTAATATGGAGCATGGTCAAGGTCCTTGCCAGTCATAATATTTAGCTTTTCTAGGTTAAAAAGAAAATCATTGTCCAAAAACTAAGAATAAAGTACTTAAGATAAGCCATAGAAATGGTTTCTGTAGTTTGGAGAAAAATTAAGATTCGAGAAGAATGGTAAAACAGGATTTCCAAGAGTCAAGGAACCAACTCAACAGTTGGTTAAGTCCAGTTCTGGGTCTGTGGTGGCTACTGGTAGAGATAAGGCATAGTCAGGATGAAATCCCTTATTAACTCATTCATCACACTTCCCCATTAAGAGGGTCATCTCAGCAACCAATATAAGAAAGGACACAATACTTAGGGATTGATATAAGGCCTATGTTTCTGATCACTCATGGAAGACAAGAGTATCTTACCTGCAACAAAGGCATCAGCTGCAAACCCAGTGCTTGTTCATAGAGTAAGTTCAGTTCTGCACAACTGGAGAAGGAGAGTTTGGAAGTGTAGAGGTAATAGTGCACATGCCTAAATGTGGAACCATCTCTGTCGATGAATAGCCTCTGGCTTTCCAAAGAGGTCAAAGCTGAAGCCTCTTTCCATAGCAGGGAGTCTGGAAACTGAGCGAGTTTGCTTCTGGGAACTGAGAAATGCCAGCCCCCAACGTTGAAATGAAACAAATCCTCTGCTGATTCATGAGGCATACCAGGCTCCTCCTAAAAGGAGAATGAAAACAGAGCGATGCGAGAAAAAGAAATAAAAAGCATCCATATTGGAATGGAAGAAGTAAGACTATTTGCAGATGTGATCTTGCATAGAAAATCCCAAGGAATTCACTAGGAAATTATTAGACATGAGTTCAACGAGGGTGAAAGATATATATCAATTGTATTTTTATTTTTAAATTTTAATTATGTATTTATTTGAGAGAGAGAGAGAGTGTGTGTGTGTGTGCAAGAGTTGGGGGGGTGAGCAGAGGGAGAGCAAGAATCTCAAGTAAGCTCCACATGCAGCATAAGCCTTTTGAGGGGCTTAATCTTACAACCCTGAGATCATATACTGAGCTAAAATCAAGAGTCAGATGCTTAACTGACTCAGCCACCTGAGTGCCCCTCAACTGGATTTTAGTGCACTAGCAATGAACAATCTAAAAACGAGATTAAGAAAACAATTTTATTCCAATAGTATCAAAAAGAACAAAATATTTAGGAGTAAATTTGTCAAAAGAAAGGTAATATCTGTACCCTGAAAAGTTCAAAACATAGTTGAAAGAAATTTTAAAAGACCTAAGTATATGGAAAAACATCTTGGGCTCCTGGGTGGCTCAGTTGGGTAAGCCACTGTCTTCAGCTCAGGTCATGATCCTGGAATCCCGGAATCGAGTCCCACATTGGGCTCCTAGCTCCATGGGGATTCTTCTTCTCCCTCTGACCTTCTCCCCTCTCATGCCCTCTTTCACTCACTCTCTCTCTCTCTCAAATAAATAAATAAAATCTTTAAAAAAAGAAAAAACATCTCATGTTTGCCAAGCAGAAGACTTAATACTGTTAAGATTGCAATTCTCTCCAAATTGATCTACAGATTGAACACAGTCCCTGTGAAAATTCCAGCTGCCTTTTTTTTTTTTTGCAAAAATTGGCAAGCTGATATTAAAATTCGTATGGAAATACAAGGGACCCTGAATAGGAAAAAAAAAACTCTTGAAAAAGGACAACAAAAAATTTTAAAAATTAATTTGGCAGAGAGAGTTAGGCGAAGGACAGAGGGAGAGAATCTCAACCCAACTTCCTGCTGAGCTCAGAGCCCAAGGTGGGGCTTGATCTAACCTGAGCTGAAATCAAGAATAAGACACTTAACTGGATGAACCACCCAGGCACCCCAAGGAGAACAAAATTTGATGATTCGCACTTCCCACTTTCAAAACTTACTAAAAAGCTACAGTAATCAAAACAGTGTGTTATTGGTATAAGGAAAACATATGGATAAGTGGAGTGCCATTGTGAGTCCTGAAATAAACCTTTATATTTATGGTTAATTGAATCTGACAAGGGAGCCAAGGCAATCCAATGGGTAAAGAATAGCCTTTTCAAAAAATAGTGCTGGGACAACTGGACATCCACATGCAAATAAAAAGAAGAAGAAGAAAGAAGAAGAAAGAAGAAAGAGAGGGAGAGGGAGAGGGAGGGGGAAAGAAAGAAGAAGGAGAAGCAGGAGAGGGAGGGGGAGGGGGAAAGAAAGAAAGAAAGAAGATGAAGAAGAAGTAGTTTTTAGACCCCTACCTCACACCATACACAAAAATTAACACTAAATGGACCAAACCTAAAAATAAGAGCTAAAATATAAAACCGTTAGAAGAAAACACAAAGGGGCGCCTGGGTGGCTCAGTTGGTTAAGCGACTGCCTTCGGCTCAGGTCATGATCCCGGAGACCCGGGATGAGTCCCACATCGGGCTCCCTGCTCGGCAGGAAGCCTGCTTTTCCCTCTCTCACTCCCCCTGCTTTTGTTCCCTCTCTGGCTGTGTTTCTCTCTGTCAAACAAATAAAATCTTTAAAAAAAAAAAAAGAAGAAGAAGAAGAAAACACAAAATCCTCATGATCTTAGATTAGGTAATGCCCTCTTAGATGAGATATAAAAAGCACAAGTGAAACAAATAAAACTTAATCAAAATTAAAACCTTTTGTGCTTCAGAGGATACCAGCAAGAAAGTAAAAAGACAACCCATATAATGGAACAAAATATTTGCAAATCACATATGTGATAAAGCACTTGTATTTAGACTACATAAATAACTCTTACAACACTATAATAAAAATAAAAAGAACAATAAAATTTAAAAGGGAGTAAAAAATCTAAAAAGACATTTCTCCAAAGGAGATACACAAATGGCCAATAGCACATGAAAATATACTTAACATAATTTACTATGAGGGAAATGCAAATCAAAACTTGCAGTGAGATACCACTTCACACCCAGTAGGATGATCTCAATCAAAGTGATAGGTAACAATAAGTGTTGACAAGGATTGAAACTGGAACCCTCTAACACTGCTGGCAAGAGTGTAAAGTGGTGCAGCTACTCTGGGAAAGTTTGGTGGGTACTCAAAATGTTGACTATGTAGTTACTATATGGCCTGGCAATTCCACTTCTAGGTATAAATGCAAGAGAAATAAAAACCATGTCCATAAAAAACTTGCAGATGAGTGTTCATAGAAGCATTATTTATAACAGCCAAACATTAAAAACAACTTAATGTTGATCAACTGCTAGTGTATCCATACAATGGAATATTATTCATCAGTAAAAAGGAAGTACTGATACATACTACAACTCAGATGAAACAGTGAAACATTATGCTAAGTGAAAGAAGTCAGACACAAAAGACCACATATTACATGATTCCATCTATGTGTAATGTGCAGAATAGGCAAATTTCTAGAGTAGATTAGTGGTGGCTTAGGGCTACAGAGGTTGTGGGGGAAATGGGCAGTGACTAGTAACAGGTATGGAATTTCTTCTTTGGATAAAGAAAATGTTGTAAAATTGTGATACCAGCTGCACACTCTGTGAATATAGTAAAAACCACTGAACTATAAACTTTAAATGATAAAATGTAGTATGGGAATTATCTCTTAATAAAGCCATTTAAAACAGAGAGTTATGAGGCCCTGTGTTGGGCTCCACACTCAGCATCTGCTTGGGATTCTTTCATTCTTCCTCTCCCTCTCCCTCTTTCCTTGCACGCTCTCTCTCTCTCTCTTTCTCAAATAAATAAATAAATAAATAAATAAATAAATAAATAAATAAAATCTTTTTAGAAAATGGAGGGAGAGAGAGAGCTATGAGGAGGCACTCCCTACCCCTCTGAGTGCATGCAGACCTCTCTTGGGATCATACCTACAGAGACATTTCATTATTGAGACCATAGCAGAATAGCTGAATGTTGTGGTTTCCTTTTTGTATGTACAAAGGCACCAAAGATCATTAACCATCCTCAGCTCATTGTTAAAAGTTCAAGGTTATCCATGTAAGTGAACTATTTTGCTTCAGGATGCCCTCGCTTATCACTAGTGCAGCCACTCTGAAAGACAGGATGGCGGTTCCTCAAAAAGTTGAAAATAGAGTTATCCTACGACCCAGCAATTGCACTACTGGGTTTTTACCCTAAAGATATAAATGTAGTGATCCGAAGGGGCACGTGAAACCCAGTGTTTATAGCAGCAATGTCCACAGTAGCCGAACTATGGGAAGAGCCTAGATGTCAGTCAATAGAAGAATGGATAAAGAAGATGTGATACACACACACACACACACACACACACACACACTGGAATATGCAGCCATCAAAAAAAGAAAAAACAAACTCCGGAATCTTGCCATCTGCAACGGCATGGATGGAACTAGAGGGTATTAAGCTAAGCAAAATAAGTCAATCAGAGAAAGAGAATTATCATATGATTGCACTGATATGAGGGATTTGAGAAACAAGACAGAGGATCATAGGGGAAGGGAGGGAAAAATGAAACAAGACGAATCCAGAGAAGGGAACAAACCATAAGAGACTCTTACTCTCAGGAAACAATCGGAGGGTTGCTGGAGGGGAGGAGGGTGGGAGGGATGGGGTGGCTGCTTGATGGACATTGCAGAGGGTATGTCCTATGGGGAGTGCTATGAATTGTATAAGACTGATGAATCATAGACCTGTACCCCTGAAACAATACATTATATGTTAATTTAAAAAGAACAAAAAAAAGATGACCTAGCTTATCAGCACTATAGGAAAGTAGAACATATGAACATACAAACTATCAAATATGCAAACCATCTGTATCAGATTTTAAAATAAATGCTCAAGGAGCATTACTCTTGTAAACAAAATTTAAAAGGTGGTAAATAGCATAAAAATTGTACCTTAAAAAGAACCATAAAACAATTCTGAATTCTAAGTAAAAATTATGCATGCTGAAGCAATTGGGTTGCAATGTACTGATATTTATAACATTTTGAAATGCATCAAAAAACCAATATCGATTGGTAAGGGGATGGATAGATGGACATGTGATAAAACAAATACAGCAAGATGTTCACTGTAGAATCCAGGCAGTAGTATATAGTTCTTTCAGCCTTTCTGAATCTTTCAAAATTTGCATTAAAATGTTGGTGGGGGGAAAGAGTGTTAAAGAGTTGGTTGCTCAAGAGAGGAAAGGCCCACTTCTCCATCAAAACCTGCATCTTCTATTTTGACAGCTGAGGAAGGAAAATAAATGCATGCAACAAAGAAATGTGTGGAGTTCCTTTCTCTTAAAATAACCTGATCCATATTCATATGTATGGAAGAACAATTATATATGCCACATTTGAGGCTAGAAGAGTTAAGGGGGCCATGAGAAAGATTACAAATTCTTAAATGGTGTCATGATTCACAGAAGCTGAGGAAGAAAAGCCAATCTAATGAACTAATCTAGGCTTTTGAGTCCTGGCCCTTTAAAAAATGGCTATAGCTGAGCATGACAAGCTGATGGTAAATAAAGGCCCCACCTAGACCAGAAAGCATAAATATGCAAGGACTGCTGATTTTGCTTTCCATTCTTCTTAAAGGTGACTAGCTGGTTAATAGCTCAGTGCAAGTGCTCCTACTATGCAGATTTTGGCTGCCAAAGAAAACCCACTCCTGGAAGGTGAGTCACAGTTCTATTCTCAGTCCTCTTTTCTTATAAAGGATAGCTTTTGACAAGAGGGTTTTGGCTCAAGAGTTTGCCCCCTCTTATACACATGTCCCATCCACAGGTGGGCTCTGAACAGATGCCTGCTGAAGTGAGGGTAGGGGGTAAGGATGTGACTGCTTTTTCTAGAGTTTTCTTTCCAAAGACTGCACAGAAGTTTGTTAGCATAGAAGTATCCCAGCCTGGGGAAAGCCGTGGGTCAGAGGCAAGCTTGGGGACCTGTAGTGCTGGAGGACAAAAGGCTTCTTGCCAGACTGACTATAGGAAATGGGGTAGCCCTGGCATAATCATCTCCAGCCCATTCCAAAGAGTACCTCCCTTTTCTGCACTGCTCCTCCCTCCCAAAGGAGCACCTTTCAAATCAATTTCTAGAGCTAGAACCTCATGATCTAAAGACAGGACGTCAACTCCTAGGAGTCAAGTTCACCAACGGCTCAGATCTGGGGCTCCCTCCCTATCATGGCTGAGAGAGCTGCCCCCTCCATCCCCTACACCACTCCTTCAGATCTGGACACCTCCCCACCATTCACGTTCAGGCGACTGTCTGGTTTCAGTCAACAGCTCCAAACGCTGAGACAGGAAGAATTTCACCTCGTCAAGAGGCATACCTCCACCACTCAGACCTGAAGTCCCCCAAAACCTCAAACTAGAATACATCATCCTTCAAAACTGGCGCATTCTTCGAACCCTTCAGAGCCAGACCCCAAACCCTTCAAAGCTGGGGCCCTATCTCACCCCGTGTCCCAGAGCCAGTTCCCTAACCGGCTTATGGGGTTACATAACCCTATTCCTTGGCCGCATCGCCTCCCCATTCGCGGCTTTGGTGTTTTTGGCGCCCCCGCCAGGGCGGGATCCATACCATAGTCGTGACTCCTGAGGCAGGCGGACAGGCGCGTGATCCTCGCACTAACGGCCCAGAGTGATTAGCTGCACGCGCGGGGGCGGGGCCTGCTATAGGGGGCGGGGCCTGGCGTGCGCCAGCCTGTCTCGTGGACCGAGACAGGTGAGGGGCGGGCGGGGATGGCGGAGCAGTGGGATCTGGACGAGGAAGGCATCCGCCGCCTGGGGGCGCTGACTCTGGAGCAGCCGGGTAGGGCCGGGACCGGAGGACCTGGGCCGGGAGCGGGGGCCTGAGGCTGAGGGGAGAAAACTGAGGTAGAGGTGGGGGAACCTGGGTAGGCGCGGGGGAATGGCAGCAGAGGAGCGGTCCCTGAGGCGGACGAGGGGTTTATTGAAGCAGAAGAGTCACACTGAGGTGAAGGTGAAGGACATGAAGTAACTTGAGAGTGCAAGGGAGGAGGGCGAGGAATTGAGGGCGACGAACAGTCTGAAGTGGAGGAGAACGTAGGTAAACGGGACACTGGGCCGGAAAGACGGAACTGGACAGAGTCTAAGCTGATGGAAGGAAACGGAGCCCCAGGAGGGGCATTGGCGGGAGAAGGGACATGCTGAGAAGCGCTTTTAAGGTTGCGGTGCTCTTGAGGAGGGCACGAAGGGCGTTCACTTGGCATTTTCTGACATTTCAGACCCTGGAGGGCTTTGCGGTAAAAGGAGAGAGGATGTTCCCTTACCAATCCCTCTCTTCGTCTAGTCTTCGCCTCAACAACTTTGATCCATCCGAGTCTGTGCCCTGCTTTTAAGAGACACTCAGAAAGGGGCCTCAGTTGTGAAAGCAATAGCAAGCAGCTGGTTTCTCAAGGCGCTTGAGAGAACTGGCTGAGGAACTGTAGCGTACCGGCACTGGGCTCTGATTCACAGAACTTGTTTTCTGAGTTCCTAAGGGGTAGAAATGTTGGAAAAGTTATCAGTATTCCTAACTCAGTTTTTACCCTTATTACATTTACTTTATCCTTAATGCCAGGCCCTGAATTAAATGCTCCCGTCTCCCCGTCCCCCCCACAATATTTAATCCCCGTAACAAACCAGTAAAGTAGATGCTGTTATTGTGCCTATTTTACAAATAGGTTAAAATTAGGTTTAGCCCCCCCCCCCCACAAAGTGACACAGCCAGAGTTTATTAACCCAGGACTCTTGAGTCCAGAGCCTGTGCTCTAACCATAACAAAAAAGTTGCATTTCTTGCTTCCGTATTTGTGGGATATGAAATAATTTGGTTTTATTTTGTTTAAAAACTGTTATTTAAAATTTATGAAAACTCGGGGTGCCTTGGGTGGCTCAGTTGGTTAGGCGACTGACTTCGGCTCAGGTCATGATCCCGGAGACCCGGAATCGAGCCCCACATCGGGCTCCCTGCTCGGCGGGAAGCCTGCTTCTCCCGCTCTCACTCCCGCTGCTTGTGTTCCCTCTCTGGCTGTGTTTCTCTCTGTCAAATAAATAAAATCTTAGAAAAAAAAATTTATGAAAACTAGTGCATGCTAGTAACAAACATTACAAACATGAATGAACAAAGGGATTATTAATCTTTTCTTCCTCTGGAAATCCCTCCACCCCAACCAAAGTTACTGGTGTGGTATGTGTATGAATAGACTGATGCAGATATTTCAGGTTTATTTTTTCTTTTCCAAACTACTTTGAGCTCTTCTATTTTACAAGTTAGCTAAGAAAAACTTTATTGGCTTGACACACTTTTGTACTTCTCTTGCGTTTAATATAAAAATACTGATTCAGTTTTATTCCTTTGGGGGTGGGGCATGTACTCCTTACATTCTTCAGCTATAATGGCACATGGCAGGATTTTTTTGCTTGTTTTTGTTTCCTTGTTTTAGTAGGGTCGTCTGAATAACAAAAGTAATTGTGCTCATTCTGACAATTCAAACAATGCAAAACTATCTAAAGAATATTCTTCCCTCTCCCTCTTTCCATACCTTTTCCATTACTTATACAAACATATACATATAGTATTTTTTAAGGTATAAGAGCATATCATTTGACAATTTGCTTTTTTTATTTATCCATGAAACATTTTTAATTAAATTAATGTGCTCATATATGCATTATAAAATTAAGTAGAAAAAAATCACAATGGTCATCTTTGGGGAGAAAGGCTTTTACTTTTGCTCTGTACTTTACTGTTGGAATTTTCTGGCTACATATTAAGTGTTACTTTCTTTTTAATGTCCACAGGGATACTCTTGTGATCTTGTGGGGCAGTTGTAGACTGTTTTATATGTTTGGTTTTTCTGTTACATTTCCTTGTACTAAAAAATTCCCATACATGTTTAAATTATCCTTTGTCATGCAGAAAAATTTCATCTTAATGTAGTCAGGTTTATATTTCCTTATGATTTGTGATTTTTTTTGGTCTTATTTTTGAAGTTTTTTCCTACACTGATGAGTACATGTTTTCTTTCTAAAATTTCTGCTGCTTTGCTCTTCACCTTAAGTCTAATCAACCTGGAATTTATTTATTTATTATTATTTTTTTTTATTGTTACTAAATTTTTTTTTCCCAGTGTTTCAAGATTCATTCCCCATTCCCCACACCCAGTGCTCCATGCTTTAGGTGTCCCCAGTACCCACCACCAGGCTCTCCCATCCCTCAACCCCCCTCCCTCCAAGTCCCTCAGTTTGTTTCTGTGTTCAAAATCTCTGTTGTTTCGTTTCCCTCCCTAGATTACCCTAGTTCCCATTTGCTTTCCTTCTGCCACTGTCCTCCAGTTTGCCCCTCATGCACCGCAAGTAAGTGAGACCATGCGATACTTGACTTTCTCTTCTTGGCTTATTTCACTCAGCATAATCTC
>PITA01030517.1:0-16394 GCA_004023965.1 Spilogale gracilis | reverse complement strand
TAAAACTGAATTTCATATAAAGGTCACTGTGAGAATTATATGTGTGTAATAAATGGTGATATAAAAGCAATCTTCTTCAATGAAGGTAAGAATAAATAAAATTAAGTGATGGTAATTCAACTCTAATTTTCATAGTATCTACCAGGTGGCTACAAAGTATTTAACTAGAATGCTTTGAAACTGGGGATATGACTTTTTTTTAAACTATGTGGTAGTTAAATTTCCCTATCTAAACCATGTGTATGCTTTTATTGTTAGTCATAAGTGGTGGCTTAAGTGCTTCTGAAACTGAATTCAAAAAATACGTACTGAAGCAGTGCATGTACACAGGCAATCGAAACACAACCTTTAACTTGAATTACTGCACACAAAGCAGTTCCATGTTGACAGCTAACTATTATTTATGAGAAGATGATATATTACTTCTAGTTCTCCTGACAGTCTTTATGTATATTTCTTTTACCCAGGACAGTTGCAATTTAATAGTGCATTAAAAGACCATGTGCTGTGCCATTTGTCATATGCTATATTTGTATAATCTATGCTATTTCCTGCTTGAGTCCTAATTAATCTAGCAAACACCTCATTACCTTTTTAAAAACCTGACTCTATTTTAAGGTTAATTATTAAACGATTGCAACACTGGCACATTAAGTACACACACACGTATATATTTTGATACCCAGAAAATTCTTAGGGTGTTGAAGAAACTTTTTTTATGGTCACACTTTAGTCATGTTTAATTTTAGCCTTTCTTTATAGGAGTGGCTTTGCCTTCTGCTACATAATACATACTTCTACAGCCATGTAAACAAATATAACAACAATTTTGTGAACTTTTTTTATGTCACACAATGACACACATTATCCTGATACCAACATTGAAATGTACCATCCTGTTATTAGGTCTTCCTAAATTTTTTGGCCCTCCCAGGTAATTTTATAGACTCTATGATCTTTCCAAGGTGTATAAAATACCATATAGAAAAATACTCCAGAATATTCCTAAGTTTGTACTGCAAAATTGGGTCTATTACCTAAGCATACTATCTCCAAATTCCACAGAGAAAACAAACAAGCAAAACAAACCACAGATATGGCATAAATCACTGGTTCTAACCTTTCATGTAAGAATTGGTTAATAAATTGGGTCCACATTTTAAGAAAAGGATACTGAGGAGTCAGTGGAGATGAAGACCAGAAAACTACATTATAAATAACCTAAGGAAGGAGTTCCTCGGGTGAATTTAGAAAAACACAGTTCTAAACTGTCTGTACTATTCATTTTTGTTTTTCTTCTAGATCTCTATATATCAAATAAATGGATTTTTAAAATATTCCTTAAAGTATACCTGATCTTGCTTAAGAATAACATTTCTAAGAGATACCATTCTGCTGCTTTCTTACTACCATTGAAGGTAAACTACCTTTTTTTAAAAAGCAAGTGAAATTCTTTTTTTTTTTTTTAAACCAGGTAGACTTCATAAAACAAGAAATAAAGAATGAATGATTCATTTGTTCCATGTGCACAAAGGACAGTTTAGATACACACAAATGTACAACAAAAAAAAGGGATGAAAAGAAAGCTGCAGAACCAGCAAAAGCTGAGTGATTGAACATGTGATTCTCAGTCTTAAGAGACTTAGAAATGTGTTTTCATTTGGATAATAGTTGGTTTCCTATGCATTAAGGACAAAAACCTGAAATGTCAGTTGCTCATCAATTACCATCTCGTAGTGTCCTGTGATGTGCTTTCTTATCAGGCTTCAATTTTGAGCCATAATAGAATTTTATAAAGACCCTTGTACTTGTATTTAATTTAGACTTTCAATAAGTGCTTTATTTCAGGCAGAAAAAAAGTATGTTTCTAAAGGCACTATTTTAAGATCATATTGGTCCTACTTGAGACAAAGCCCTTTGCTAGTACATCTAGGATGGAAAAAAAAAAAAAAAACTTGTCATTCTCAGTGAAGAAAAAAGATGAGCTCAATAAAATTGGTGAAGTCTCTGTATAATCAATTTTATTGATATCCTGGAGTCTTTGTAATCTGTTTTATTAGTGCATATAACAAATACTTAATAAAAAGCTCATTTTGTGCTTAGAATCACGTAAAGTACTGAAGTAATTAGGATAGTTAGCCCTTTGACCCATCACTGCCTGTAGAAAAGTAACAATTGGAAGGGTTATTTTACTGAAAAGGGGTGAAAAATAATGGATTTTTCAAAGTTACAAATCAGAGATTAAAATTAAAAATAACAGATTACTTACATTTCTATATTAACTAAATGAAAATAAGACAGAAATCTGAGTTTATTTGTAGGTGTTATGCAAAAGAAATTATGTAGATTCTGTATTTGCCATCTGGGACTTTACATTCGAAGCAGACGAATAAAAAGGGTAAATACATAAACATGTCAAAAGAAGTATCATATAGAGCTTTATTAAGGTTAGAGTAGGGCAAACCAGAATCACATATAAGAAGAGTTGTTAAAAAATGAATATACACAATATATATACAAATGAATATATACAAACCAGGATCACATATAAGAGGAGTTGTTAAAAAAATGAATATATACAATATATACCCTGGATAAAACATTAATGTGTATGGTAACAGGAATAACTAAATAAAGGGGAAATGTCACTGCCCATGAATTAGGCCAGGATTATGAAAGAAATATCATCCAAAGTAGCCCTTAAACAAATAGGTTAAGGACAAAATAAAATATAGACAAAAAACACATTTCACAAATTGAAAGCATACACTGAGAAATGCAGTAAAAATTAATAAAATTAAGTGCCTATGTTAAAAATGATTAGTATGACTCAGAATACATGATTACTATATTAGTGATTGTGAAATAGACTAGCCTGATCTTTTCTTGCTGTGGAATGTAATTGAAAGCTATGCAAAAGTTCTTTGGGGAGGCAGAGCATACAATCCTGTGCATTGGACATCAAAAAATGGTGTGCAAAAAGATTGATTTTGGAATCCGTTCATCATGTAGGATAGCTAACTGAGAACTTGTAGTAAAGACTTGTAGAAATGAGTGACTATTTTGGCTATGGTAAAAAAACAAGAAAAACAAAACAAAACAAAAAAAACTTGATAGTATCTTCTCCCACCCCCAGGGAAGTCATGAAGATGTGATAGAAATGGCCCTTATGGAAAAGTCAAGAGGTTATAGTAGTTAAAACTTAAACAAGAAAAGAAAAATAGCATTCAGTTTCAAGAATTGAGAACAGTCAATTGTTTGCCAAATAGCAGGGGTGATTACAAAGTAAGGAGTAGCCCATATTGAGAACTTTTTCTTGTTTGCTTGACTCTTCAATATTGCTGTGGAGTACATACAATTCTGGAAACAACAAAGAATAGGTGAAGTTAGTATAACAGGATGATAAGAGTGAACCAGAGAAAGCAAAGCACACATGGAAACCTTCTGAAAACAAATGTATCCTGTCTTCTTCCAGAAATGTTGGTCACTTGGGTGCTTAAGAGAATATATGCGTATATTGGATAATATCAGTGAATGACGTTTGATATTCACACAGCATGGAAGAGAGAATATAGTGTAGGTTTATAATGCCACTTGAGACAGAAATAAGAGCTAACTGAAAAAAAGGAAGGTAATTATGAGGCTGGGAATTCAGAGAAGCAAGTGACATAAAAAGATAAAATGGTGGGCTGGTGCAGGCAGTCATTTGGATTGTGACTTGGGGTGTAGGTGGGTGGTGATCAGAGAGAACTGTGTTGTTGATGAAGCATACGGGCTGATAATAAAGAACTTTTGTCTTGCTTAGCATTCTAATGACTTATAAAACAATGTAAAAGCTAATTAGAAAATTCACAAGATAATGAAAAAAATTTGCAGCATGTCCAATATGCCATTCAGAGAAATTAAATTAATTGGTTACAAGGTTGATACATAAAATTGTTAGGACATATTTTTACACATTGCAGTACACCCTGGGTCACATTCCTCTAATTTTTTATCCATTCTCTAAGTTCTTTCTGTCACTAAATTTGAAATAGAAACAGTATATGAAGTAATGCAATTTTAGTTAGACTAGTGACACATCAAACTATAATTGGCCTACTGAATGATATAAAATTTCTCTAATGCATTTTATCCAGATATTTTCTGTCAGGGACAACTACTATTCATTGCATTTTCTGACAGGGAGTTCTAGAAATTCTTTGCCAGCATTTTAATTGTGACCATTTTACAATGTATACAAATATCAAATCATTATGTCGTACATGAAACCAACATAATGTTATATGTCAATTATACCTCAATAAACAAAATGTGACTTACTTGGAGAATTATTGTAATATCAAATATAATTTGAAAGCTTATGAAATTGAAAAAAGAAAATTCTGTTAAGTGTACTTAAAAAAAAAAGATTTATTTATTTTTAGAAAGAGGGAGCAGGGCAGGAAGAGGCAAAGGGAGGATAGAGAGAATCTCACATAGACTCCCTACTGAGTGCAGACCCCAAATTGGGCTTAATCTCACAACTCTGAGATCATGACCTGAGCCAAAATCAAGTCATCCACTCCAACGACAGCCATCCAGGTACCCCCATTCACTTTTCTTCCGATTTTGTTGGTGGTGTAGTAATGTTAATTTAAAATATATAAAATACATATTATTTATTTCAAATGAAAATCTTTGTGACTTTGATTTTTTTTACAAATATTAATATACAGCATTATGTTAATTTCAAGTGTACAATATAATGGTTCAAGAATTCTATACATCTCTCAGTGCTCATCAAGATGAATATCTTATTTCACTTTACCCATTCCCTCACCTATCTCCTCTCTGGAAACCACCAGTTTGTTTTTTGTATTTGAGTCTGGCTTTTGTCTCTCTCTTTTCATTTATTCATTATTTTTGTTTCATTAGCTTTGTTTCTTAAATTCCACATATGAGTGAAATTATGTGGTATCTGTCTTTCTCTGAATTATTTCACTTAGCATTATATGTACTATGTCCATCTATGTTGTTGCAAATGGCAAGATTTTATTATTTTTTATAGCTGAGTAATAATCCACTGTGTAGGTGTGTACCATCTGTATCCATTTTCCTATCATGGATTTCTTCTGTATCTTCGCTATTGTAAATAATACAGTACTACACTAAACATAGGGGTACACATATCTTTTAGAATTAGTGTTTTTGTTTTGAGGGGGCAAATACCCAGTAGTAGAATTATTGAATCACATGGTAATTCTATCCTTAATGTTTTGAGTACTTTCCCTACTATTTTTCACAGTGGCTTCACTAATTGGCATTCCCACCAACAGTGTATTAGGATTCCTTTTTCTCCACATACTCACCAAAATTTGTTATTTCCTTATCTCTTTTTATTTTAGCCATTCTGACAGGTGTGAATCTCATTGTGGTTTTAATTTGCATTTCCCTGATTATTAGGGATGTTAAGCATCTTTTCATATTTCTGTTAAGACATATTTATGTCTTCTCTGGAGCAAGATCTACTTAGGTTCTCCCCCATTTTTGATCAGATTAGTGGTGGTTTTGTGCCAAGCTGTGTAAGTTCTTTATATTTTTGAGATATTAATGCCTTACCAGATGCATCATTTAGAGATATCTTCTCCCATTCAGTAGGTTGCCTTTTTGTTTTGTTAATGGTTTCTTTTGCTATGCAAAAGCTATTAATTTTGATATGATCCAAAGTATTTAATTTTACTTTTCTTTCTTTTGTCTGAGGAGACCTCTCTAGAAAACCATTCTTACACCTGATGTCAAAGAAGTTACTGCCTATGATTTCTTCTAGAAGTTTTATGGTTTTAGGTAGAACCTTTAAGTTTTTAATCCATTTTGACATTATTTCTGTGTATGGTGTAAGAAAGTGATTCAGTCTCATTCTTTTGCATGTATCTATTCCAGTTTTCCCAATACCATTTGTTGAAAGACTGTCTTTTCCCCACTTCTATTCTTATCTCCTTCATTGTAAATCAATTGACCATATAAACCTGAGTTTATTTCTGGACTCTCTATTCTGCTTCTCTGATCGAGCTTTCTGTACTAGTACTATACTGTTATGATTTTGATCTTATTTTTAGAGTTTTGCTTCATATCTAGTTTTGAGTTACTTATTTTTTTAATATTTTATTTATTTATTTGACAGAGAGAAACAGCTAGAGAGGGAACATAGCAGGGGGAGTAAGAGAGGGAGAAGCAGGCTTCCCGCCCAGCAGGGAGCCGGAGGTAGGGCTCAATCCTAGGACTCAGGGATCATGACCTGACCAATAGGCAGATACTTAATGACTGAGCCACCCAGGCACCACTCGAGTTATTTTTTAGATTACTTACTATGAACTAGAAATGACTTATTCAACCAATTTTTAAATAAAAGTCTCTCTCCAGTGTGATAAAAATCAAATACTCTCTGCTTGTGGGGAGGTGTAATGTTTAACTTCATAGTTTTTATTACTTCTGTGTTGTTTATGGCATTCTTCCTTGGCTAAAACTACTATCTACCAGAGATTAGGATATTCAATGGAATGAACAGATTTTTCTTAACACTTCAACTTTTTAGAGTAGTTTTAAGTTTTCAACAAAATTGAGAGGGAGATACAGATATTTCTCATATATCTTTTGCCCTTACACATGCATAATCTCCCTTTATTGACATCATTCATCAAAAGGTACTTTTTTTAAAACCAAGAATAAACCTACATTGGCATATGATCATCCAGAGTCCATCATTTACCTTAGGATTCACTCTTGGTGATGTATATTCTATGGGTTCAATCAAAAGTTCAATGACTTGTATCTATCATTGTAATATCATGTAGAGTAGTTTCACTACCCTAAAAATTCTCTGTATTCAGCCTAATAATCTCCACTCCCATCCCTGGCAAACACTGATCATTTAACTATCTCCATAGTTTTTTTTAACAAATATTTTATTACCTTACAGAAATACAGTAATAGTAATTCTTAATTGTAACAATGCATCTTGATTTAATGAATAAAGAAGGTGCATTTTTTATAATTATATATATTTTAATTTAAATTCAATTAATTAACATATAACATAAGTTTCAGAGGTAGAGGTCATTGATTCATTAGTCTTATATATTACCCAGTGCTCATTACCTCACATGTCCTCCTTAATATCTATCACCCAGTTACCCCATCCCCCCTCACCTTCTCCCCTCTAGAATCTCATATGGTTTGTCTCCCTCTCTGATTTCATCTTGTTTTATTTTTTCCTCTTTTCCCCTGTGATCCTGCTTTGTTTCCTAAATTCTCCATATGAATGAGATCGTGTGGTAATTATCTTTCTCTGATTAACTTATTTCAGTTAGCATAATACCCTCTAGTTCTATCCACGACACTGAAAATGGCAATATTTCATTTTTTGGATGACTGAGTAGTATCACTTTATATACGCACACACACACACACACACACACACACACACACACACACATCTCCTTTGTCCTTTCATCTGCCGATGGACATCTGAGCTCTTTCCAGAGTTTGGCTATTGTGGACATTGCTCCTATAAACACTTGTGTGCAGGAACCCATTCAGATCACTACATTTGTGTCTTTGGGCTAAATCCCTAGTAGTGCAATTGCTGGGTCATATGGTAGCTCTATTTTCAACTTTTTGAGGAACTTCCATACCATTTTCCAGAGTGGCTATACCAGTTTGCATTCCCACCAGTAGTGTAAGACAGTTCCCCTTTTCCACATCCTCACCAACATCTGTCATTTCCTGAATGGTTAATTTTAGCCATTCTGACTGCTGTGAGGTGATATCTCATTGTGGTTTTGATTTGTATTTCCCTGTACCAAGTGATATTGAGCATTTTTTCATGTGTCTTTTGGCCATTTATATGTTTTCTTTGGAGAAATGTCTGTTCATGCCTTCTGCCCATTTTCTTGATTAGATTATTTACTCTTTGGGTGTTGCGTTTGATAAGTTCTTTGGAGATTGTGAGTATTAGCCTTTTATCTGATAAGACATTTGCAAATATATCCCCATTCTGTTGGTTATCTTTTTATTTTCTCTGTGAATTTTTCTGTAATACCTGTTTGGTAGCACTCCCCTTGGAAGCTGTCCCACCCCAAACTCCTCTTTATTGGGAGATTTTTTACTACTGCTTCAATTTCCTTGCTATTAATTGGTCTGTTCAGGTTTTCTATTTCTTCCTGGTTCAGTTTTGGTAGTTCATATATCTCTAGGAATGCATCTATTTCTTCCAGATTGTCAAATTTGCTGCTGTATAGTTGCCCATAATGTGTTCTTATAATTGTTTGTATTTCTTTGGTGTTGGTTGTGATCTCTCCTCTTTCATTCATGATTTTATTTATTTGGGTCCTTTCTGTTTTCTTTTTGATAAGTCAGGCCAGGAGTTTCTTGGTCTTATTGGTTCTTTCAAGAAACCAGTTCCTAGTTTCATTGATCTGTTCTACTGTTCTTTTGATTTCTATTTCATTGATCTCTGCTCTGATCTTTATTATTTCTGTTCTCCTGGGTTTAGGCTTTATTTGCTGTTCTTTGTCCAGTTACTTTAGATGTAGGGTTAAGGTGTATACGTGAGATCTTTCTTGTTTCTTGAGAAAGGCTTGTATTGCTGTATACCTCCCTCTGAAGACTGCCCTTGCTGCATCCCAAAGATTTTGAATAATTGTGTTTTCATTTTTATTTGTTTCCAAGAATTTGTTTAATTCTTTAATTTCCTGGTTGACCCCTTCATTCTTTTTAGAAAGATGCTTTTTAGCCTCCATATATTTGAGTTATTTCCAAATTTCCTCTTCTGATTAAGTTCAAGTTTCAAAGCATTGTGGTCTGATAATATGCAGGGAATGACTCCAATCTTTTGATACTGGTTGAAACCTGATTTGTGAACCAGTATGTGTTCTGTTCTAGAGAATGTTCCATGCGTACTCAAGAAGAAAGTGTATTCTTTTGCTTTATGATGGAATGCTCTGAATGTATCTGTGAAGTCCATTCATTTCAGTGTGTCATTTAAAGCTCTTATTTTCTTGTTGATCTTCTGCTTAGATGATCTGTCTATTGCAGTGAGTGGGCTGTTAAAATTCCCTATAATTATTGTACTGTTATCAGTGTGTTTCTTTAATTTTGTTATTAACTGGTTTATATAACTGAGTGCTCATGTTAGGAGCATAAATATTTACAATTGTTAGATCTTCTTGTTGGACTGACCCATCAATTATGTTATAGTGTCCTTCCTCATCTCTTCTTACAGTCTTTGGTTTAAAATCTAATTTGTCTGTTATAAGGGTTGCCACCCCAGCTTTCTTTGATATCCATTAGCATGATAATTGTTTTATGACCTCTCACTTTAAATCTGGAGTTGTCTTTGGGTCAAAAATGAGTCTCTTGCAGACAGCATATCAATGGGTCTTGCTTTTTTATCCAATATGACACCTTCTGTCTTTTGATTGGGGCATTTAGTGCATTTGCATTCAGGGTAACTATTGAAAGATATGAATTTTTTTTTAAAGATTTTATTTATTTGACAGAGAGAAACACAGCCAGAGAGGGAACACAAGCAGGGGGAGTGAGAGAGGGAGAAGCAGGCTTCCCGCCGAGCAGGGAGCCTGATGTGGGACTCGATCCCGGGTCTCCGGGATCATGACCTGAGCCGAAGGCAGTCGCTTAACCAACTGAGCCACCCAGGCGTCCCGAAAGATATGAATTTAATGCCATTATATTACCTGTAAAGTCACTGTTTCTGTATATTGTCTCTATTCCTTTCTGGTCTATGTTATTTTTGAGCTCTCTCTTCACTTAAAGAATCCCCTTTAATATTTCTTGCAGGGCTGGTTTAGTGATCACAGTTTCTGTTTGTCCTGGAAGCAGTTTTATCTCTCTACTTTGAATGACATCTTTGCTGGATAAAGTATTGCTGCATATTTTTCTCATTTAACACTCTAAATATATCACACCAGTTCTTTCTGGCCTGCCACGTCTCTATGGATAGGTCTTCTTTCAGCCTAACATTTCTACCTTTGAGAAATATCTCAAGCTGTTTGCAGTATTTTCTCTATGTCTCTGATATTTATAAGTTTAAATATTATATATAGTGGTGTTTACCCATTTTTATTGATTTTGAGAGGGGTTTCTCTGTGCCTCCTGGACTTGGATGCCTGTTTCCTTCTCCAGATTAATGAAATTTTCTGCTATAATTTGCTTCAGTGTACCTTCTGTCCCACCCCTTTTCTCTTCATTTGGGGTTCCAGGTTATTCTAATATTGTTTTGCTTTATGCTATCACTTATCCCTTGAGTTCTCCCTTGTGATCTAGTAGTTGTCTATCTCTTTTTTTCTCAGCTGCTTTATTCTCCATTTATTTTCTCTTGTATATCACTAGTTCTCTCTCCTGCCTCATATATCCTTGCAGAGCCTCCATTTTTTTTATTATAACTCATTGATAGTCTTTTTGATTTGGGCTTGTTTAGATTTTCATTCTTTTATTTCTCTGGAAAGGGATTCTCTGGTGTTTTCTATGCTTTTTTCCAAGTCCAGCTAGTGCATTTATAATTGTTATTCTGAACTCTAGTTCTGACATATTATTTATATTTGTACTGATTAGGTCCCTGGCAGTCAGTACCAACTCTTGTTCTCTTTTTTGAGGTGTTTTTCCATCTGTCATTCTTGCAGAAATGGTCACTTTTCTATTTGTAGAGTTATAGCTATTCTTTTATTAGATTTCTGGTTGAGATCTCCAGAATCATTTGATAGCCATACAGCTGAATTTCTGGGACTAGACAAAATGCAGGTCTTCTTCTCCTCCAACATCTTGGGATCCCTGTCTCCATAGTTTTGTATTTTCCAGAATGTCATCTAGTTGTAATTACAACTTCTTTTGCACTCATTTGCCATTCATATTTCTGTTTTGGAGAAGTACCTGTTCAAATATCTTATCCAATTTGGGGAATATTTGCTTTGCTTATTATTGAACTTTGAGAGATCTTTGTGGTTTTAATATATTTTCTCCCAATCTGTAATTTGTCTTTCATGCCTTTAAAAATATATGTTTTGTTAAAGTGCATACATTTTGATTAAGTTAAAGTCCAGCTTCTCTCTGTTTTATTTTATGAGTGCGCGCGCACGTGTGTGTGTGTGTGTGTGTGTGTGTGTGTGTGTGTGTGTGTGTGTGTGTTTTATTTTACATTCCATTTAGGTCTACAATACCTCTTAAGTTTTTATTTGGGTAAGAGGTGTGAGATGAGTTTAACTTTTGGCCAACATATGTCCCTTAGTTCTATCCTTTCTCTTAGGTGGTTTTTTTAAGCCTTTGTTGAGAATCATTGAACTTTTATTTAGGCATCTTTTCCTGGACCCTCTTTTTACCTTCACTGATCTGTATAGCCCATGACTTCTACAATTCCATGCTGTCTTAACTACTGTATCATTTAATAGGTCTGGAGAGTGGATAGTGTTAATAAGCTTATTTTGTTCTTTTTTTAAAAGATTTTATTTATTCATTCCAGGGTGCCTAGGTGACTAATTGGTTGAGCAACTGCCTTCAGCTCAGGTCATGATCCTTGGAGACCCTGGATCGAGTCCCACATCGGGTTCCCTACTCAGTGGGAAGCCTACTTCTCCCTCTCTCACTCCCCCTGCTTGAGTTCCCTCTCTGGCTGTGTTTCTCTCTGTCAAATAAATAAAATCTTAAAAAAAAAAGAAGATTTTATTTATTTATTTGAGAAAAAGAGAGCACATGAGGAGAGAGGAGAGTCAAAGGGAAAGGGAGAACAGACTCTCTGCTGACAGGAAGCTGGACCGGGGGCTCAATCTCAGGACCTTGAAATCATGACCTAACCAAAGGCAGACACTTACCCATCTGAGCCACCTAGGCACCCCTTACTTTGTTCTTTTTAAAAATTGTTTTTCCTGGGGTGCCTGGGTGGCTCAGTTGGTTAAGCCTCTGCCTTTGGCTCAGGTCATGATCCCGGAGACCCGGGATCGAGCCCCACATCCGGCTCCCTGCTTAGCAGGAAGCCGGCTTCTCCCTCTCTCATTCCTCCTGCTTGTGTTCCCTCTATAGCTGTGTTTCTCTCTGTCAAATAAATAAATAAAGTCTTTAAAAAAATTGTTTTTCCCATAATAGAGTGTTATCGTTTTTACATATATTTATAATCTAAATTTACAGAAAGTTAGATTGTTGATTTACTATTTTTTTTTAGGATTTGTTGATTTTTTTAAGGAAATGCTTGTTGAGGGTTTGCTTAACATTACATTAAGTCTAGAAAGCAGTTTAAAGAGAAATCACATCTTAATTATATTGAATCTTTCAATCTGTGACAGTGAAATATCACTCAAATTGTTTAGGTATTTTTATTTTTTTTTATGAGTGTATTGTGGTTTTCAGCATACAGATCTTGCACATATTTTGCAGACTTTTTGGTGAGTATATAAGGCTTTTAAGTGCTATTGTAAGTAGTGCTATTTTAGTGCTATTGTAAGTAGTGATATATTTATTTTAATCTACAGTTTTTCATTTCTAGTATTTAGAGATATAATCGATTTTTGTTTCTTGATTTTCTCTGACCTTACTAAGCTCACTTAGTTCTAATCAACTTTTTTGTAGAATATTTAGAATTTTATGAAGGCCATCATGTTAATTATGAACAAAAACAGTTTTATTTCTTCTTGTCCTATTTATTATTTGTTCATCATTAAACAAACTAAGTCTTCCAGTGTGTTGTTGAATAGAAGTGGTGAATAAGCAAATTTTCTTTGTTCCTGACAATGGGGATTGGAGCAGGGGGCACATTTAGTCTTTCATTGATACATATGTTACCTAATATATATGTTAGGTTTATGGTAGTTCCCTTTATCAGGTTGAGAAAATTCACTTCTATTTTTAGTTTGCATAAATTTTTATGATAAATACATATGAACTTTATTAAAGAAATAAAGATGATATGATCTGAGATGATCATATGGTTTTGCATCTTTAATGTGTTGATGACATGAATCACCTTGATTAATTTTTGAACTGACTTTTCTTTGTGGAGATGAAACTCACTTGGTCATGTTATAATATCCTATTTACATATTCTTTGTTTCTATTCACTAATGTTGGGATATGAATTTTTGTATTTTACGAGGAATATTGGTCTATAGTTTTCATTTCTTGGGATTTTTTTTTTCATATTTTGGTATCAGATTAATCTGGCTCCCTTAAAATGTTGTTTCTTCTTTATTTAGGAAGAGTATCTATAAAATTGATAAGATGTCCTTCTTAAATGTTTAGTATAATTTTCCATTGAAGCCATCTGGCCTGAATTTATCTATATGGAAAGATTTTTAACTGGGAGTAAAATTTCTTTATGAAATATAGGACTATGTAGTCAAGTTCTTTTTGAGTGAGCTTTGACAATTTGTTTCTGTCAATTTTAGTATATGTGTTGCCAAAGCAAACATGACAATTTGTTTCTGTCAAAGATTTTTATATTTTACCTAAATTACCGAAACAATGAGCATGGATTTTTGTAATAAATTAAGTATACTTTTAATATTTGTAGGTTCTGGAGGTGCCTGGATGGCTCAATTAGTTTGCATTGGGCTCTTTGCTCAGTGGAGAGCCTGCTTCTCCCTCTCTGTCTGCTGTTCCCCCTGCTTGTGCTCTCTGTCTGTGTGAAATAAATAAAACCTTTAAAAAATATTCATAGGATCTATAACATTGTCCCATCATTTAACCCTAACATTGTAGTTTGTGTTTTTTTCTTTAGAGCTTGATCAGATTTACCAACTTGTTTTCAAAGAATTGGCTTTTCATTTAATTGGATTTTTTTGTTATTATTTTGTCAGTTTTGTGTATTTATGCTGTTGTCTTTTATTTCCTTCCTTGTGCTTGTTTTGGAATCAATTTGCTGTTCTTTCTGTAGCCTCTAAGGTGGAAGCATAGTTCATTTATTTGAGAACTTTCTTCTATTATAATGTAAGATTTAATGCCATACATTTCCTTTAAGGAATACTTTAGGTATGTTCCATACTTCTGATATATTGTGTCTTTATGTTCAGTCTGTTCAAACTTTTAAAAAATATTTCTTTTGTTTTTCTCTTTCATCCCTTTGTTACTTAGAAGGGAGCTAATTTCCAAATATTTGCAGATTTTTCTGATACATTTGTTACTTTGTTCCAATTCAATAAAGTCAAATAATAGTATGACTAGTCTTTTAAATATTTAAGTTTTGTTTTATAACCCACAATACAGCTTTTCTTTTTGATTACCTCATATGCACTTGAAAACAATATGCATTTTCTGCTTTCACCAAAGGTTTATAAATGTCAGTTAGGTCAGATGTTTTGATATTGTTGTTCAGATCTTGTTCAGTCAGCTGTTGAAAGGGGAATATTATTGTCTCCAAGTATACCTATGGATGTGTCTACTTCACTTCTAATATTATTAGTTCTTGCTTCATGTTTGTTTTGTTATGAGAAGCATACACATTTATGAATTGTATATTTTCTTAGGGAATTATCATCTTTATCATTTTGTAATGTCATTATTCATAAACTTTCTTGTTCTGAAGTCAACCTTATAGGACATTAGTATAACTGTTACATATTTGTTTCAACTTGTACTTCCATGGTATGCTTTTTCATCCTTTTACTTTTAGCCAATCTCTATCTTTATATTTATATGGGTTTCTTGTAGACAACATATAATTTGATATATATAAAATATCCAATATGACAATCTCTGCTTTTAATTAACTTTTTTATGTATTGTAATTATTGAGGGTAAATTAAAATCTACCATATGGCTAGCTGTTTTCTATTTGTTCCATCTGTTTATTTCCCTCCTTTTCTCCTTATTTGATATTAATAATTTTATTGTTTTGATTATCCCCACTATTGGCTTCTTTTTACACATTTTAAATAATGGCCATGGGATTGAAAATACCCTTTATTCATCAATTTCTACCTTTATACAAAATTATGTCTGCTTTACATTAGTATACATTTAGTATAATGACCTTAAAAGAGTACACTTTTTAAAAAATATTTTATTTATTTATTTGAAAGAGAGAGAGAGAGAGAGAAAGAGTGAGCACAACCAGGAGGAGCAGGAGAGGAAGAAGCAGGCTCCCCCTGAGCAGGGAACCTGATGCCAGGCTCAATTCCAGAACCCTGGGATCATGACCTGAGCCAAAGATAGATGCCTAACCAACTCATCCAGGTACCCAAAAGAGTACACTCTTAATTCAGTTCTTTTTTGTACTATTGTTATATATTTCCTCTTTTTACATGCTACAAACACAATACATTGTTATTAGTTTTGCTTTATATATTTGGTTACCTTATGGAAATAATAATAGAAGTTCCATTGCTCATTATTAATTGGGTAGATCCAAATTTCTGTCTTGTATTAAATCTTCTGTCTGAAATACCCCCTTTAACATGATTTAATACAACCCTATTGACAATATACCCTCTTAATTTTTGCCTAGTAATTTTTCCCATCTTCAGCATTGAAAGATTTTTTGATGAACTTATAATTCTGATTGGACAATATTTTTTTCCTTTCAATGTTTATATTATTATTTAAGTTATTAATATTTTTAAAATATGTCATTCATTCCATATTTTTATGACCTTTACTAGTGTCTGACTGAAATAGCTCCAGATAAGCAAAGACTTATATTTGATTTCCTGTTGGAGTTATCTGACTTTTCTTAGTTTAAGGTTTACTTGGTTGCAGTTTAACCGTGGTTCTCTAATGGATTAAAGAGAAGTTACAAATTTGAAGGCTATCCAGAGTTTGTTGGTTGTGGTGGTGGTCAGGTGGAAATGTTACTTGTTCAAACTCTACTCTAAGTGAAAGCCAGAAATTATTTTAATAAAAGCTAATTGAGTCTTTACAAGAAGATATCTATAAAAACTGTTGTATTTTACCTTTAGCTACTCATACTTAACTGAAAACTGGAAGTGTACCTTCTTTTCACATCTGCAGTTCCAAGTGGAGGTACAGAACATCTTGTCCTCCTCCTCCATGCGATGACCTTTCTTTGTAGGTTGCTTTCCTTTAAATTGCTTGATACTTCCAGTGAAGTGAAAAAAGTACAATGTCATAGTATTTATTATATGAACAATGGATTTATTAATGTTATATAAATAATGCTAGCTTTAAACTATTTGATATAATATGAAGTCTCAGGACAATGTTTATACTTGCAGTCCACTTTCTTCTGAAAAAAATTAAACCTATGAATTGAACATTAGGTAGTGAAATAGTACCTTAAAAATATTTTTTAAGATGTCACATTATTTTGGGGGGCATCAAATTTTTTCATCATCTTTGTGGCTATTTAAAAATTGGATAATATAATCTATTATATCTTTACAGTCTGAAAACTGTGT
>PITA01030516.1:0-16387 GCA_004023965.1 Spilogale gracilis | reverse complement strand
GAATACCCAGCATTTGCATGGACATGAATGGGACTGGGGGGGATTATGCTGAGTGAAGTAAGTCAGGCAGAGAAAGACGATGATCATACGGCTTCACTCATATGTGGAACCTGAGGAATGGTGTGGAGGATCATAGGGGAAGGGAGGGAAACTGAAGGGAAAGAAATCAGAGAGGGAGACAAGCCATGAGAGTGTGGACGCAGCACCTAATTGAGGGCTGCAGAAAGGGGGGGGGTGGGGGCCGGGGCCGGGGGTTGGGCATGAGGAGGGCCGGCGGTGTGCCGAGCACCGGGTGTGACACACAACTGAGGAATCACGGAACACCGCATCTGAAAATAACGATCAACTATATGTTGGCTAATTGAATTTAAATTAAAACAATCTTTTTAAGAAGCTACTAGATGAGAGGCAGCAGATAGACTGCTCCTCCGCTGAGACTCATGGCCTGGAGGAGGGGGCGGGCACCAGCTCTGCCAGTGTGAAGGACAGACGTGTGACCTCCTCAGGCCCATGGTGGCCCCTGAGCAGATCCAGGCAGACTTCCAGAAGGCGTGAGCTAGCAGATGAGTGGGAGCCTCCTGGATCACGGGGGAGAGTCGTCATGGATAGGACACAGCGGGGACCAGGACATGTGACATGCACACAGATGTGGTATGGGTCCCAGCCTCAGTTTCCCCATTGGCAGAATGGAAATCATATCTCCCACTTAGAATCTAAGATCCGCACAGCACAGAGGCTCTGTGAAGTGAATCTATGGTAACATGTTAGAAATAGTCTTGGAAAGATGTTTAAACAGGATCCCTGGCCACCAGGAAGCCACGTGGTATGGGGGAAGGTCAGGACTGTGCACTGGAACTGTGCGAGATGCCCCTCACGGGAGGGCAGGGCAGCACCCCCAGAACTCCGGGGGGCCGTGTGAGGAGGGGAGCGAGCTAGGCCTCACCCCGCGGAGTCTGCCCTGAAGAGGCTGCCCTGACAGAGGAGCCGCCACACGGCCACGCCGGGACGCTGCCTCTGGCCGAGACACCTGTGCCCTCCCGGCGACAGCGCCTGTCCTGAGTCTCCTCCGTCCGGCCATGGTGCCTTTCCTCACGCGAACGTCTGCAGCACAACATCAAAAGGTCCTTTGCACTTCCGTATTGATTGAATCAGTGGAATCTGATCATTTGAACCATCAGGTCGAGTTTAGGTGCTGACTTAATTTTTATTTGTTTGTTTATTATTTAAGAGAGGCAGCATAAGAGGGAGTGAGCCAGCACCCACTCAGTGGGGCTGGGGGGGCTGCCGTGAAAGGCAGAGCGAGGGCGAGAAGCGGGCTCCCCAGTGAGCGCAGAGCCGACGCGGGCTCCATCCCAGGGGCCCAGGGTCGTGATCTGAGCCCAAAGGCAGACACCAAGCCGCTGAGCCCCCCAGGTGTCCCAGGTTCTGATTTAATGTTTAAAATGTCTTTATTTGAGAGTGGGGGGAGGGGCAGAGGGAGAACATCTTCATGCGGACTCCCTGCTGAGCGCGGAGCGGGTCGGGGGCTTGACCCTGAGATCACGACGGAGCTGAAACCCAAGGTCACATGCTCGACTGGCTGAACCCCAGACACCCCAGGCTCTGACTGAGTCTGAAGTCTCTGAAGTCTCCGAATTAGCCGGGTAACCATGCAAACGTCACGTCTTTTCCCGTCAGGTGGGACTAGCTTGAGGGCCGGCGTGCGGTTCGGGGCGGAGGGCTTCGAGCGCGGCTGTGACGCCGCCTGCACTTGGACCCCAGCTGGTCTCCCGCGCGTCCTCAGGTCCCCGTGCTGTGCGCTCTGGTCTCCAGTGCTGGCCAGCTCGCCCGAACCCCGCAGCCCCGTGCGGGCTGTGTGCACACCAGGGCCCCTCGCTGGGCCCTCCGCATGACCAGCACCACAGGGTCACCCGTCCCTTCAGGAGGACACACTGAGTGGACAGACCTTGTCCCGGCTCCAGGCCCCCCACCCCACCGTCGAGGCGGTGACAAGTGCCAGGGCTGTCTCATCCCCACGGTCGGTGTCCTGCACTGCCACCAGGCCCGGGGGCACAGCGCCGGGAAACCACAGGTGTTTCTTTCCTCAGCCACTTCCTTCAGCTCTGCTGTCACTCAGCTGAGGAGACCCTGCACCCCCGCCGGTGGAAGAGGGGGCTTGATACCACGTGGGTGGGGTGCCACGAGCTCGTCTCACTGAGACCTGCTGCCCCCGGGGCTTTCTGCAGCGTCCGCGGACCCAGAGCAGCACAGGGCACAGGGGAGGCTGTGACCTCTCGGCGCGCTGACCCAGAGCAGGAGGGACCCCAGGGCTCGGGGTGACCGGCGCCTGAGGTCAGGAGTCCAGATTTGGCACAGCTGCTGCCCACGTGGAGCGCCCACGGGCGGGCACCCGTGCTCAAATACACGTTGAGTTAAAGTGAACGCGGATCGGGGGAGAACCCCTTTCTCTGGGCCAGATGGTCTGTCTAAGCAGGTGTGTCTGCGCGTCAACACCGGGGGCACGGGAGCAAGGGCAGGGCTGGGGAGGACCAGACAGCATCATGAGGAGAGGAATGATTCATTGTTGCCTAGGAGTGCTTCTGGTTTGTACGGAAGTAACTTCATGTTTTTCTCGGAGCCCATCTTTCCTCCCAACAGCCAGGACGGTGGTGGGGTGAGCACAGGTCAGGAGGAACACGGTCCTTTGTGACCCTCCTGGTGGACAGCTGTAGAAGGTCCCTTTTCTATCCACAGGCTGCGCCCAGGCCTCCTAGGCTCTTCCTCCCTCCCCACACTGGTCCCAGCCTAGCCCGCCCCCCGAGACCCTGTGCCAGATGCGGCTTCCCCAGACACGGGAATGAACAGGGGCATCACGGCGTCTTCCTGGACTGGCAGGGGCTGCCCCCTCACGCGCCCGTCCGTGCCCCCCACCCGCCACACCCACTGCTGTCAGCCTCGGAGAGGAGGCCAATGATGCCGTCGGCGTCGGAGCGGGCAGGATTCTCTGCACCAAGGCTGTTGATGCCTGAGACTCCACAGTAGGCCAGGGGCAGAGAGCAGTGTCCACAGGGTCAGAGTCCATGGGAGACCCCGTCCCACCCACACAGTTCCGAGCAGAGCAAGAGAGAAGGGCCGGTTCATGCAAGAGCAGAGGTAAAGCTCAGAGCCTGGTGGGAAAAGATTCCTTTGCTGTGAGCTTCTAGAACATGTCACTACTGAAGCCAGCTAAGTGGGGTGGCAGGGGACTGCCCCTGAGAAGGGCCGTTCTGGGGGTGACGGGGGGACGGGCACGCTCTCTGTCTTCACCGCGGGGGGGTCTCACGAATGTACAAGTTTCTCAACACGCGTCCAGCTGTAAGCTTCATACGCACACATCTTACCATATGTAAATCATACCTCAAAGTCGTTTAAAAAAACAAAGATGATTCAATTAAATAAAGACATAATAACAAAGATGCGAGAACAGCCGACATTGGGAAGTCTCGGTTCTAAATAGGCTCATGGGCTTTGTGGACGGGCCATTCCCACAGTGCCACCACTCCTTCCAGAACAAAGGGTCATCTGTCCACGCGGGCCTTGCTGGGCCCTCTGATGCCAGTGGCCTCTCTCCACCTCCAGGAGACGAACTGACGGTACTCGCTCGGGCAGGTCATGACCTCTAAAATAATGTCTTTTAAAATACCTGACACACGATAGGTCCTCGCGGATGGGCACAGGGTAAGTGGTGGAGCAGAAAGCATGTGAATCGGCGGACAGAAGGGCACCAGCCGCTGTCCAACACACTGAATTTTCAAACCCTAATAGAAAGTGTTAGTGAAGAATGGCTGGTAGGATTATAAATTTTTCTAGTGGGAATTTATAGACAAGTGTCTTTATGATGTTTATTCCCTTTGACAACATAATTCCACTTCTATAAATTTATCATAAAGAAAAAAATGAAACAACCAATGATTTAGGTAATGATGTTCAATAATATATTATTTAGACTGCCAAAATTTAGAAACAATCCAAATGTCTAAAAATAAGGGAAAATCAAATTTATTAGAGTACAACTGGGGAATAGAATTCAGTGATCCCTTCCCACCTGAGATTTCTGCAAGCCACATTATAAATATCAGAGTCTTTCTATTGGTTGGTTGGTTTGAATGACGGTTGTGTAGAGGGATGGTCCTGGGCGAGGCTGTTCAGTCCCTCACTCAGAAGGACCCAGGGGCGTCAGATGTCAGGGGAGGAGATGCGGGAGAGCCTCCCCCCAGCACGCAGCCCTTCCGCCGGAGGGACCTGACCCCGCTCACGCCTGTTCACCACCACCAGTCACCTGCCCCTCTCCCCAAGCTTCGGGAAGCAGGGCAGGTACTTGGACGAGGGGAACAGAGTGCCCGCAGGGACTCGCCAAGTGTGCCCTCTTCCCACGAGTGCCTAGGAACGACTGGGCGTCTTGCTCAGTGCTCACCCTCAGGCTCAGAGCGTGGCGCGGCACAGAGCAGGTCTCTGGGAGGACCGGCCGCGGAGTCAGCGAGCGGCGGTAAAGACCAAACGCGCGAAGGAGACACCCAGACATTCGACAAGGACGTTTCCCTTGGTCTTAGGATTTCCAGGTCAAATTACCCCAGTAATCAGGAAGCATTCTGTTACCCAGACTCATACTTTTCATGAAGGAGGAGAAAAGAAATTTGGGAAAAAAAAAAAGTCCAGGAACATACCTCTGACCCCACCTGCTCTGCAGGAGTGCACACGCACGCACACACGCACGCGCAGCCCACATGCCGCAGGGGACTTCCCTGTCCGCTTGGAGCATCACAGACGGAGAGGACGTGTGCCGGTCCAACGTCTCCCTTGGCAGACCCGCCGGGGCCACGGCCCGGCTCCAGGGTCTGTGGCTTCAGGGTTGGGGGACACCCCCCTGCAGCTCCTGGTCCTCCGTGCCCCCACCTGCAGGAAGAGTCCAAGGCTATGGGCAGTGGGGTCAGGAGAGGAGGCTCGGGCCGGCGGCTCCCCCGCCTCACCCAGGAGCAGCCTGCTCCCAGGAAGGGAGGGGCCTGCAGGCCCAGCGCCTCCCAGGCTGCCCGCTCCTGTGGGAGGGTCCCCACCTGCAGGAACCCCCGCTGGGAAGATCTCCCAAACTAGCAGCTGTGCTAGGAACAGACCCTCGGCTCTCGGATGGACCCTGTGGCAGGAAAGGAGGGTGACGACTGTCCACGTTCTGCAGGCAGTTGCTAAAGCTGGCTTTTTCTCCCCGGGGGACACATCAGGGCAGATGTCTAGGAAACCTCGAGCTGCCGCGGCTAAGTCAGGGAACAGTCCCCGCCTGGGCCCCGCGGGCGTCGGAGAGCACGGCCTGCTTTCTGCAGGGCCCTCTTCCGCACTTGAGCAGGAGGCGAGCTTCTGCCCTTGGAGCGGCTCTGGGCCAGGAGAGAAGCCTGAAAGTCTCAGCCCAAGACAAGGGGCTGCCCTGGGAAGCCGGGCCGCTGAGGCTGGAACCTCTTCCGGAGCTGAGTGCATCGGACGGCCACCTCCACCTGCCGTCCTGCGCTGCTGAGTGGGCCCACCGGAGACGTGTTCTTTCCCGCTGTTCCTCACAACTCTGCCCCCGCCCAGCACCCTGCGAACCTGCCAGGGTTCCGCTGTGTCAACCAGGAGGCTCTTCTGCGGCTGGCGGGGACGACAGGCAGAGATTCCCCGTCCTCCCGTTCGCCGCGATGTGGAGGAACACAGAGCCAGCGGAAACGGGGCAGTCCCCTCCCCAGGAGACTGTGTTCCCATCCATGACGTGGACAAAGGAGCGGGACCCACAAAGCAGCACCGGCTAGGCCCGAGGGCATCTGCGAAGCCTCGGGACACCCCCGCCGGCGCTTCTGGATGTGACCCCGTGGACCCTGACCTCTCAGGCCCCCTGCGCTGTGATTTTGGGAGAACGCCCCACAGGGCCAGGGCTCCAGGGGAGGGATTTCTCCGGGAAGGAAGTCGGTGCCGTGGCCAGAGGCTGAGCGGGGCACATTCAGGCCTCGGAACCTCCTCCCCCTCGGCCTCCCCCCACTACTAACCGTGTGGGGAGGCAGCCTAGTCTGGAGTCACGGAGGGAGCCCCCCGCGTGGCTCTCGGGACTCGGGAGGTGGCACCGGAGCAGGAGACCTACGCCCGCACACGCTTGCCGGCCTGGAATCCTGCTCAGTGCTGGTGCCCGCTGCTCTCAGGAGCTGAATGGCCCCGCCCAGCTCTGGCAAGTTACCCCGAAGCCAGTAGAGACGCCCCAGGCTGGGGTGCCCAGGGAGGGCTCCCTGGGGGCTGGCGCTTGGAGGAGGAGTTGGCCAGATGGCGGAGTGTCCAATCGAAGGAAACTCGCGTCTAGGGTCTCAGCGACAGGGAGGGAGGAGAGCTGTGCTAAAGTGACGGGGGGAGGAGACACAGTCAGGGTCCGTGTTAGCGAAGTCCTGACAAACCAAGGGAAGAATTTTGAACTTGATGCTAGGATCTGTCAGGTGCTTAGCCGGTTCTGACTGGGGCCGGTACCCTTGGGTTTGTGCTTTGGAAAGCCCCTGGCGGCCTGTGGACAATGAGGCGCATGTGGTGCTGTCCCACAGAGACCCTTAGTGTTTACCTCCCACAGGCTCGGGGAGCCCCTGGCCAGCAGGTAGAGCCCGGGCCCGAACCCGGGACTCCGGCACCAAAGCCCCTAAGCAGACCAGTTTGCTGGGTTTCTCGGAATGTGCAGGTGTGGAAGACCGCCCAGAAATCCACGGCTCCGTGGACGTGTTGTCTTGGAGACACCGCCCGGCGGGGGTCCGTGTGCCACGTGTGTGCGTGTGCCTCCTCACGGGCTAGCGCCTCTCAGCCAGGCTGCTTGCGTCTGACACATACGCAGGCCGAGGAAGGGGCCCACCTGGCTCCCTGTGTAGGCCGCCCCGGGGCTGCCCGTGCCCCTCACTCCGTCTCGGCTCATTCTGGGGCAAATTCCAAGTCCCAGAGGTAATAGTGTCTCATCTGTAAATATTCAGAATCTGTGTGTAAGAGTTAAGTGCTCTTTTTTGTTTAAGTTAACAGTAGTGACCTCCCGCATCTGAAAACCTCAACAAGGATACTGGTATCATCAAAGTGCCCGGTTGGCCATTGCATTCCTCCAGCTGCCTCATGAATGTTCTTAACTGTTTCTGGGTCTCCTCCAACTCGCATTCAGGTTTGCCCACCCTTTCCATCCCGGTCTGTTTTCTCCTTGGACCCATGGTGTCCTCGCCGTGTGCTTCTATCCTGCCATTCCTGTAAACTGGTAGCGAGATCGAGGGAGCAGATCAGATTCGTGCTCCGTTTTCACTGCGAAGTTACCCGCGAGGGATGCCATTGTCCTGTGTGCTCGCTGAGCCGGGGTTGGCGGCGCGCGGCAGGCCATGGGCTTCTGAGCGAGGCTCCCCGAGCACAGGCCTTCACACCAGTGGTCCTGTCTACATCTCGGCAACTATGAGTTGCTTTGAGGCTCACAACACACACCATTGGAAATGCAGCCACTGCTGTTCTCCACTGAAGGGAACTGGGGCTCCCAGGAGGAGGCAAAGCCGGAGCAGAGAGAGGGGCGAGGGGCTACGTCTGGGGGCTTGGGGACTGTGCCTAAACGCGCGACAGCGAGCACCATGGCAAAGACAGGAACAGGCCGCAGCTCCCTCCGTGAGCTCGTTCGGGAGCCCGCCCAGTGAGAACATTAAGGAGCAGGAGCCCTCGGCGCAGAAATGCACGAGGACCATTGCAGTCATGAGAATTCTTCCTACTATTCTTACAACATTTCTAAAAGTCTAAAATCACGTCTTGATGAGAAGCTAGAGGGAACAAGACTCAGGAAAAGCACTTATGCCTCATTTCATCTGTTGGTCTGAAACCAAGGAGGCTGGCGGGCTGGCGGGGAGACCGCGGCCTGGGGTCGTGCGGGCCTTTCTTCCCGGGAGGCCACGAGCCCACCTCAGGCCCTTCCCAGGACCGGGAAGCTGCTGTCATTGCTGTAAGTGCATGGTTCCCTGCCTTCCTTGTTCCTGAGAGCGTACTTGCAGACACGGCTGGGAGCCGGCGGGGGGCCTGGGAGTGAGTCAGCATGGGCCCCTCAGTGCCCCTGAGTTGATGCGGCTGCCCGTGCCCCCTGCACCTGACCTCCTGCTACAGGGGACATAAAGCCTGCAGACTGAGGGGCCATCTCTAAATGTCAAATTAGAGTGTTTGCTAAAGATTTTATTCATCTGTGTGAGAGAGAGAGAGAGCGCAAGCAGGAACAGCAGCGGAGGGAGAGAGAAGCTCACGTGGACCCTGGGGCCATGACCTGAGCTGAAGCAGACACTTAGCTGAGCCACCCAGGTGCCCCAGTCAACGTCAGGTTGGAAGGCACTCGGGGAGCCTCGTCAAGCAGAGCCCTTGGAGGGCCAAAGCTCCAAGTTCGAAGATTTGCTTTTTAGGCATTTCACCTGCCTCAGAGGAAAGATGGGGGTATTCCGATTTAACGAGAAGGTTGGAGAGCTGATGGTGAGATTATGTTTAAGTACTTCGAGATTCTTTTACAGAATGGGTTTCGCAAGCATCCCAGCATATTCCGTGCCCTTGAAAGTAGATGAGCTCCTCAACCTACTATCCACATCAGGTCGCTCCTGAGAGCAGCAGGCGCCAGCACTGAGCAGGACTCCAGGCCGGCAAGCGTGTGCGGGCGCAGGTCTCCTGCTCCGGTGCCACCTCCCGAGTCCCGAGAGCCACGCGGGGGGCTCCCTCCGTGACTCCAGACTAGGCTGCCTCCCCACACGGTTAGTAGTGGGGGGAGGCCGAGGGGGAGGAGGTTCCGAGGCCTGAATGTGCCCCGCTCAGCCTCTGGCCACGGCACCGACTTCCTTCCCGGAGAAATCCCTCCCCTGGAGCCCTGGCCCTGTGGGGCGTTCTCCCAAAATCACAGCGCAGGGGGCCTGAGAGGTCCGGGTCCACGGGGTCACATCCAGAAGCGCCGGCGGGGGTGTCCCGAGGCTTCGCAGGTGCCCTCGGGCCTAGCCGGTGCTGCTTTGTGGGTCCCGCTCCTTTGTCCACGTCATGGATGGGAACACGTGCGTGCCTCGTCCCCTCCCCGGGAGACTGCCCCGTTTGCAACTGTCTAGTCGGCAGGAGACCTGTCACCATCACCATGCAGAGGCAAGAGCAGGCCAGCACGTTGTCCCTTCCATTGAGGAGACCAAGAAGTTCTGTCACTCTGCCTGCTCCCCTCCGACCCCAGAAACAAGCCACCTGTCCCCACTTGGACTTGTCATCTGCGAGAGCTGAGAGTCGACCCTGACCTTTTGGAACCACTGAGCAACAGCAGCGAGGGGCCCGCCCAACGTCCGAGACCTGCTCTCAGTAGGAAGCTGGGATCCCGACCATGAAGAATGAGTGAGTCAGCTGGGCTCTGGGGCCTGCCGGCCAGGTAGGAGCGTGAGTCCGGCCGCCGTGCAGACCCGCACGGGTGAGCGCTCAGCATCTTACTGCTCACTGTCCCCCCACAACTGCTCAGTCAGAGGCAACTAATTCTTTTGAATGGACTGGAAGCAACCCATAAACCAGTGGGTGAGTAGGTATCATTCTGAGACAAAGAGCCTTTTCCGTGGCAACACACGGGAGTCTCAGGGTATTGATCCCACATGAGGCTTTCTTCCACTCCCATAAAGACGGAAGGCTCCGGAAGACGGTGAGCAGCTCCGAGGGTTCCTGGCACAACAAAGGCGCAAGCCCGTGACACTCCGGGCAGTTGAGGGGCCGCCCCGACGGCGACCGTGGACGGTGTGAGAGGGGGCAGAGGAGCGAGCCGCGCCGCCCTCCCAGGAGCCCAGAGGAGCCAGGCTCGGAAGCCGCTGTGGCCTCAGGGTCCGCTCCAGGGAGCGCTGAGGAAATTCACCTCTCGTTGGCATTCATAATATTTATTTTGGAAAAATATTTTAAAAAGGATTTTCTTCATTAACAAAACAGTAAAAAACTCAAATAACATTTGCACAATATTCCATAAATACATTTATATACAAAAAATATAGTCACATAGACCCGAAGTGCCTTTGTACATATTTACCAAAAATTTAAATTATAAAAAATGAACATCACAAAATACTCAAGCTTTACAGATATCATGAAAAATATTTTTACAAGTCCAAAAAATAACACACATTTTTTTCCACCTAGAAAAAACACATTTTAGTATCAAAAAGGACGATAAAGGCAGTGTCTGTGATTCTAATTCAAGAAAAGACTGGCTCATCGGAACCCAAGATGCGCACTTCAGGCAGCGCGTGCTTCTTACGCAGTAATCAAGTCCGTTCATTTAAATATATATTTCTTAAAAAGCAACCGTCCATAGTGCAATGGAAACACCCGAAAAGGCAGTGCAACAGGCCCCCTCGGACGCTGCCGAGCCGAAGCCCGAGCCGCGCCCCGGCCGGCCTCCGGGAGAGAACCGGCCCCGGCCCGGTCGGCTCTCAGCAGCAGTCCGTCGGTCTCCCTGTCCTCTTTCAAGCAGCATCCATTGGGGCATATATCCTTGGAATTTTATTTATTTTTAAGAGAAACGGGAATTTTGCCATATCACTTCCATTTTACACCTAGAGGGGCCCACAAGATAGAAGGGGAGGTTAGTTCCAGAGAGAGGTCCCCCGGAGGCCGCGCCCGGACCGCAGCCCCTCGCGCTGCCCACTGACCTCAGTCGCTATGACACACTCCTCCCCCTCCGAGATGACGTATACCGACTGGTACTTGCTCTCTTTCGAGGTGGAGTACACAGAGTCCGGCCTCTTTCTTTCAGATGCTTCTCCACTGAAAGGGAAACAGGAGAGAGCCACAGTAAGCCTGTGAAAATCCTTCCGAAAAGGACCCGCCCTGCACCCCCCACCCAGCGCGCAGCGCCCTGAGCGCCGGGCCCCCTCCCAGGCTGGCCCACCGCACGCACCCCCTGAGCGGTGCGGCGCTCTTCTCCTCCCCTGCGGAGCCCTGGGGCGGGCACTTGCTGTCGCGCTTGCTGTGAGGGTCCCTGACGGCAGCGGCGTCCCCCTTGAGGTCCCGCACCAGGTTATAATCCACAGCAGGGTAGCGGGCCTTGAGGCCGTTCTTCTCGGCCCCGTGGTCCCCGTGGAAGTCAACTTTCTTGTTGGTGTTCTTGATCTGCGTGGCCCCGATGACGCTGACGGAGACGTCCTTCTCACGCTGGCAGCTGGCCAGGTTGTTCATGGTCTCCGTCTCCCCTCGGCAGGGCTCGGCGGCGGGCCGGCCCTTCTGCAGACGCAGCCGCACGCACACCACCACGGCGGCACAGCCCAGGAGCAGCATGAGGACCAGCACGACGCCGGCGCCGACGGCCACCCAGGGGAAGGGCCCGGCCTGGCCCTCCAGGTACCTCTCGGTGAGGTCCACCAGCACCGGGTCAGGGGCGGGCTCGGGCAGCAGGAACTGGCAGTTGGGGCCGCCGTAGCCCCGGGCACACTCACACACGTAGCGCCGGCCCCTCTCGTGGCAGGTGGCCCCGTTGTGGCAGGGCGCGTGCTCGCAGCGGCTGACAGGGGCGCTGCAGTTCCTGCCCGTGTAACCGGGGGGGCAGGTGCAGAAGTACTCGTCCGGGCCGGCCCGGCAGGTGCCCCCATTGGCACACGGGGAAGAGGCACAACCGTCCACGCTGTCTTCGCAGTGCCTCCCGGAGAAGCCAGGCTGGCAGCGGCACAGGTAAGCATCGCCCAGGTCCACACACTGTGCACCTGCAACACAGGACACGCGGGGTCTGTTCCGCCGCTCCGCCCGGCAAGCCTGCGGCCCGGTGACAGGCGGCTACCGGAAACACTCCCCGGGGCAGAAGCCTGGTCTAGCTCGGGAAGCCAGCAGGCGGACGGCTAGCGACTCTGCCGTGCGCAGCACACGCTCACCATCGCGACACCCCCACGGAGGGGCCAGGCGCCAGCTGAGGAAGCGGAGCCCGAGTGAGGCCACTGCCTGGCCCCCAGCTCCACAGTCAGTGAGAGGAGCAGGGTTGAAGACAGAGCAAAAGGAAGAAAGGAGGGAAGGGAGAGACCTCTGTCCTCCCAAGCCAAGCCTGCTGACCCTCTCACAATAAAGCCTCCAGTGTTTCAGGTGGGTCTGTGGATGGAAAGCAACAGGAGGCAGAGCCCGGCCCCATGGGACTGCCAGGCCTTCTGCACAGCACGTGGAAAGCAAGGACCCGGGATTCTTCTCCATCGATTACGGTGGCCCGGCCTCACTCCTCTACCTCACACAGCCACAGGGGGCCCGTCAAGAGACCACACTTCCGCACACACAGACACAGCAGACAGCGACGTTTGGGTGACAGAGCCGAGCCGGGCTTCCCTCCAAAAACAGAGCGGCTGGGGTGCCCCTGGCGCACCGTGGACTTAGCGCCGGTGCGTCCCAGGCCCTGGAGGCGCTGCACGACTCGACAAGCCCTCTCGCCTCTCTGCCTCCGGCTTCCCCGGCTGCCTTCCTTGCTCCCTGAGCTCTTCCAGACTCACGGATACGACCTCTGTGAAGAGTTTCTGACTGTTTAGTCGAAAGGGTCCATAAACTCAGGGTACCAAATGACGTGCTGGCTTTGAACTTAAGCGCCTGAGCTTTCTAGTGTGCTATCATTGTTGAGCACCGGCCAAAGCTCAGAGCGGGTGGGGCTGCCCTCCTACCATGAGCGCAGGGTGAAGAGCTGCAGGCATCCACCTTCTCACAGTTAAAGCCGGAGAAGCCCGCAGGGCAGCGGCAGGTGTAGCCTCCCTCCGGGTTGTCGGAGCACCGTCCGCCGTTGAAGCAGGGGCCGTCGGCGCACGCCATGGCACTGAGCTCACACACTCTGCCGTAGAAGCCAGGTGGGCAGGTGCAAGAGTAGGTGTTCTCAAGATCCTGTGTCGTGGAGAAGACACGGCGTTCACACACCGCTCCGAGGGGCTCACGCTGTGCGGAGCAGACCCAGGCCCCGTCCGGCATGAGGGCCCGCTGCGGCCGGACTCACCGTGCAGCTGCCTCCGTTCCTGCAGGGGCTGGGGCCACACTCGTCAATCTCTGCCTCGCAGTTGGCCCCTGAGAAGCCGGGCCGGCAGGAGCAGGTGTAGCTCCCCTGGCCCGTGTTGGTGCACGTGGCCCCATTCCGGCAGGGCTTATGGTGCGTGCAGTAGTTCAGGTCTGCGAGGGAAGAGACGGGGAGAGGCAGGTGCGGGGTTACGCTCACAGTCCTCGACAAGCCGGGGGAGCGCGGGGCTGCTGGGCGGGGAGGGGGCTCACCCTGGTTGCAGAAGAGGCCGCCCCAGCCCTCCTGGCAGTTACATTGCCACGGCTGGTGGCAGGTGCCGTGCAGGCAGCCCGGGTACCGGATGCACTGGTCGCAGTAACGGCTCTGCCAGCCCACCCTGCACCTGAGGAGACAGCGGCACAGTCAGGCGGGCACGGCAGCCCCAGGCTCGCGCACTCACAAGACTCTGCCTTCCAGCAGCACCGCCCCCGCCGGCTGGAGGCAGAACACTGGCACCTCCCTGGGGGCTTTCCAACACAACCAAGCTTCAGAGGGTCTGACTTCGGGGCATGAGGGCCAGTGGGACCCCACTTTTAGAGCCTCCCAGGTGGTCCTAATATGCCAAAACTTTGAGAATCCCTGATATGGGCTCGTGTGTCAGTCCCTGCCGCCTGCTGTGTGCGCTCCCGCACCCACTGAGGACTGACGGACGCACAGCCCCCACCCTGCACGTGTCTATATATTTACTGAGAAGAAACGCCAGAATGACAGCTCCGACCCCGATGGCCAGCTGGCCCTACCACAGGTTTCCAAGGGCTCACCGAGCGCCACTTTACAAATACACGAGGTGTAAAAGGAGAACCAGAAAAGGGAAAAAGCACTTTTGCAAACTTACTTGCATTCCCCCGGCTTGTCACAAAACCCGTGCTGCTCGTCGCACCCCGGCAAGCAGATCGCTGTGAACACACAGAACACAGACGGTCAGGCTGCACCGCAAGTGCCACCCCAACGTCCCGGGGCCGCCGTCCCACATGGGGGACACCAAACTAGTCCTGCTCCGCGGCGACCCCGCGGAGCTCCTCTCCCTCTGTGGGGGACCGAAGGTCCTGCCCAGTGACTGCGGACTCCACTCAGCCCCGGGAGGAGCATTCTTCTTAACACAGTGGATCCGGGACAAAAGGGCGGGGAAGCCCCCACCCCCACCCCATCCCCTTTTCTTCTGAGAGGGTCAGAAGTCCTTCCCCCTCCTCCTCCCCCACTTCCCAATTCTCTGCACAAAGCTCCACCTCTTAATACCCAGAAAGTGTGTGTGTAGATAAGGGTGGACAGCTGGTGTGCAGAGTACCAGGGCAAGACAGCTGCTCTATTGTCTCTGCTCCCCCAGCAGCTGCCCCGGGGCAACAATACCGCCTCCCCGCCCCCCGCCCCCCACAGCCCCCGCGTGCACGCGTGCGCGCACACAAACGCGCGCGCACACAAGCGCGCGCGCCCGTGTGTGCCCTTCCCACCAATGGGAGCTGGCGTGCTTGCCTACCGCCTATCCCCAGAGAGATCTAATCGATGGCACGCGCTGGCTAGGGGCGGGGAGAGACTCCAGTGTTTGACTAAGAAGAAAAAGTTTAAGTTTCTGGCTACCCCGCAGCGAAGAAGAGGAGCCAGGGGAGCAGGGACGCCAGGCAGCAGGCAGGCCAGAGGTCCCCGCGGGGGCGGGGGCGGGGGCTGAGCTGGCGGCCTCGCCGCTTAGGAAACTCGTCCACAGGCTGCTCCACAAGTTTGTAAGACAACACAGCCGGCTCAGGCCGGGCGGAGCTCCAAACAATGCCTCCGCACGGGAAGACCTACCCTCAGCCTCAGGCTCGGATCAAAACCGGGCAACTGTACCTCCCAGGCAAGGGGTTCTGGGCCTCCTGAGAGGGACTGGAGGGTCACCTGCTCCAGGGCAGGACAAGGAAAATCCCCATGGCTTTCTGGGGAGCTCCTGGACCCACTCCACCCCTGACTGGAGGGAAACCCGATACCTGGGTGTGTGAAGCCTCAGCAGGCTGGAGAGAGGCCTACAAACCTGAGCTGGGCCCAGGAGCCAGCACGAACCTCGCAAGCCCACTACGCTGGAGGCCTGGCTTCCTGCAGCCTGGGCAGCACCCCACCCGCCTGGAGAACGCCCAACAGTGGGGCAGGCAGGGCCTATTTCATTTTGGTGAGGGTGTTTCTCTGCCAGGCAGGATGCTGTGTGAGCTGCGCCCAAACAGACGGACAGGCGCCCAGCTCCGGCAGGTGGGCCCCTGCAGGCCCAGGCCTCAGCACACATTCTCTCCTGTCCACAGATCCCACGAGTGAAAATGTCATTCACGATGTGCCCATCACACAGGATATGTGCAAATGCGCACACTTGGTGAAGAGGCCAAGCGCACCAGCTCTGGAGAGAAAATGAAGCACTTTCCCAACAAGACACTGTCCCAGCGAAGAGAGCTGGTTTAAAGCACGCCCCTACGCACACAAACTCTCCTCTCTGTTCCTCCCTTCCTTCCTCCCCTCCCTCTCCCTCAGGCTTACTTCCTGACCCCTGGCCCTGTCTCCAAAATCCTCCCTGATTAAGAAAGGCAGCTTCCCATAGCGGAAGTCAAAATGTCCGCACTGACCCCAACCGTGCCACTGACTAGCTGTGAGGTCTTGGCAAGTTTCTCCAGCTCTCTGGCCTCCGTTTCCCCACCAGCGCTGAAATCCCAGGATCCCACCAGCTCACAGAATACTCCCCCGCCCCTGGGGAGCTCTGGCCTGGAAGTGCATCAAGGGAGGGGAGCAGGAACTCACGTTCTGTGCAATACTGGCCTCTCCAGCCAGGGTTGCAGACTTTTTCCCCTCTCTCCCCGCAGGTGAAGTGGCCAAAGGCATCATCTCGGGGTCGGCAAAAGACAGAGCAGCCCTCCCCGTAGTAATGCTCGTCACACACAAAGCGGTAGGAATACTTGAGGTCTGTCCGGCCACTGCTGTGGAGGTCCTGAGACCACTCCTCACCCACAGTCAGGTGCCTCTGGGTGGCCAGGCGGCTGATGAGTCTTTCTGGGTTTTCTGTAGGAAGAGGAAGCCCCCATTGGTTCTAATAACCCAGAGGCTTAGGACACCGGGAGACCTGAAACTAATGGGTAATGCAAGGGGAGGAGGCCAAAGATTCTGGACCGTGAACCTCGTGCAGGAATTGCAGAATGAGAGGGCTAGCAACTTGTTTCTGGTGGAGACACAAAATCAAATACACACTGACTGGGAAAGCCCTTTACTCAGGTTTGGGGCCGGGGGCTGGTTATTTTTACCTGTTGTGAGGTCATCGGGAGAATCTGTGTGGAGAGCTTCAATGATCAGGGAGAAGGTGCCCTAGAAGACAGGGGGTGAGACCTCAGCTAAAGCAGAAATGTTAAAAACCAAAGCCAAACGAAGGCACTG
>PITA01030515.1:0-16390 GCA_004023965.1 Spilogale gracilis | reverse complement strand
ATCAGTTAGGTTTAACCAAAGTGCCAAGGCAATGGGTTGAAAAACAATCTTTTTAACAAATGGTCCTGGAATAACTGGTTATCCATACACAAAAGGAAAAAATATTTCAACTTCAAATTTTACCTCAGACAACAAAGAGTAAAATAACTCAAAATTGATTATAGCCTTAATATGAGGGCTAACTTAAAAAAACATGAAGCAGCTCTTAGGGTTGGGCTAGGCAAAGACTTCTTTCTTTCTTTTAATTTTTTAAAGATTTGTTTATTTGTCAAAGAAAGAAAGAGAGAGAGCGTGAGCAGAGGAGTGGCAGACGGAGGGAGAAGCAGGCTCCCCACAGAGTAAGAAGCTCAAAGCAGGACTTGATCTCAGGACTCTGGGATCATGACCCAAATTGAAGGCAGATGCTTAACCAACTTATAGGCAAAGATTTCTTAAGTAAGACACAAAAAGCAGGAACTATCTTTAAAACTTAGTAACTTGACCTGCATCGAAATTAAAGTATTTTGCTGTTTAAAAACAAACAAACACTGTTAAGACAATAAAAAGGCAAGCCACAGACTGGAAGAAGATATTTACAAAACTCAAACCTACCCAAAATATATGAAGAACTCTTATACCTCAATAAGACAAATGGGTAAAGGTTTGAATAGACATGTCATCAAAGAAGATATATGGATGGCAAATAAGCACATTAATCATCAGAGAAATACAAATTAAAATCACAGTGAGATGAGACATGTGGGTGGCTCAATTAGGTAAGTGTTAGACTCTTGCTTTTGGCTCAGAGAATGATCTCAGGGTTATGAGATCAAGCCCTGTGTTGCTCTCTACGCTCAGCTTGGATTCTGCTTGAGATTCTCTCTCTCCTCCCTCTTCTCTTCCCCCTGCTCATGCTTACTCTCTCACTCTCTCTCAAATAAATATTTTTATAAAAATCTAAATAAATAGGGCACCTGGATGGTTCAGTCAGTGAAGCATCTGGCTCTGATTTGGGTCATGATCTGGGGTCCTGGGATCGAGCCCCAGATCAGGCTCCCTGCTCAGCAGGCAGCCTGCTTCTCCCACTCCCCCGGCTTGTGTTCCCTCTATCGCTGTGTCTCTTTTTATCAAATAAAAAATAAAGTCTTTAAAATTTAAATCAATCAATCAATCATAGTGAGTTACCACCACACAACTAGAATGGCTGAAATTGAAAAGATTTGACGATAATGTTTGTCAACATGTAGAGCAACTTGAACTCTCAGGGACTGATAATGGGAATATAATAGAATACACTTGGGGACAACAGGCATTTTCTTATCAAGTTCATGTACAGCTACTTGAAGGCCCAGCAATTCTACTTCTAGTTATTTATGCAAAAGAAATGAAAACATGTCCACACAAAACCTGCAGGCAGATATTCAAATTACCCTTATTCACAAGAGCCAAGGAAGTGAAAAACATCAAATCCCCAATAATAGGTGAACAAAGTTTGGTATATCCATACAAAGGAATACCAGTCAGCAATAAAAATGAATAAACTACTGATAGACACAATATAGTTGACTCCCAAAAATATTATACACAGTGAAAGAAGTCAATCACAAAATACAGATCCTGTATGATTCCATCTATTGGAAATTCCAGGCAATGCACCTATAGTGCTAGAAACGGGTCAGTGGTTGCCTGGGGCTGGAGGGAGAGGGAGGTGAAAGCCAGTTGGGCATGATGGGTGCATTCCATCTTGATCGTGATGCTACCTTGTACACATTCATCAAATTAACCACACATAAAATTGGTGCAGTTTATTTGATGTAAATTTACCTCAATAAAGGTAGTTTTTAAATAAAAAGCCAGGTAGGGCAGTCATTTCCAAGAAGAGACATTAAAATACATACCAGCAACGAACTGAAACTTTTTTCCTCAGCTAGAGAACTGAAAAGAAATCAAAAGAGAGGAAATTTTCCTTATTTGAATCAATGTCTTCAATGTGAGAACACAGTGAGAAACACCGTCCTCTGTAATTTCGACTACCTCTGGAAAGACCTTTCTTCAAACCTATTTTTGGTTCAGATTTCAGTTATGAACTAACAATTTAGCAGGCATATGTTGGCAATCATCTAAGAGGGTAGGCTTTGTAGCCATGGAACGGAAGGGAGGAGAAGGCTATGGTTTCACCAAAACCAAAGCGCACCCCCAGGAGCTATGGCAAGGAGGGAAGTGAAGAATCCAGGGGTAAAAAGAGAAAGAGAGAAAGCAGAAGGGCCCATCCTCCTAGGTGCTCAGAGAGTTGACTCCTCTAGTTTCCTGTGGGACAACCTGGATACATCAGGGTGGAGGAAGGAACCCAGCAAATAGGTGCGAATGAGCAGGCGTGGTGGCCAAAGGCGGTCATATGATCATATCCTCAGACCCTCCCCTTATGTGGATAGGGCTTCAGACTGAGAGTTCCCATGGAGGCCCCTGCTCTTTATGCCAAAACATTTAAAGTCATAATTGAAGCCATCAAACTGCTAAATGAAATGTACGCTCCACACCCCCGCCCCCGTCCCCGCCCAGGACAAGCATATCTTCATAATGACGAAATCTAAAATACTCGTGCAGTAAGACTTTTCTGTAACTGAAAATAGGCAAACTGTCAAAACCCAGCTGGAGGGACACCTGGGTGGCTCATCAGTTAAGCCTCTGCCTTTGGCTCAGGTCATGATCTCAGGGTCCTGGGATCCAGTCCCACATCCGGCTCTTTGCTCCACAAGGAGCCTGCTTCTCCCTGTGCCTGCCACTCCCCCTGCTTGTGCTTCTCCCTGTGCCTGCCACTCCCCCTGCTTGTTCTCTCAATCTCTCTCTCTCTCTGATAAATAAATAAAATAAAAAATTCTAATAAAAAGAAAAAACACGACTGGATTTAGGTTTGCATGTGTCCAGGCATTTGGTCACCAGGCTAATGCTGTTTGATAAGTAATCAATCAGAGATGCATCACTCATAGATGATGTTTACTTCATAATCTGTTTCTGGACATCATTTCAGGAAATCACAATTACAGTTTTACAATCAGGATTTTTACATAATTTGTATGTTAGTGATAGCAATAACCTAAATGCTTAATTAATCAAATTGTCATAATCCTCAACATGTACAAAACTGGAACAAATTCTCATTAAAAATTTCAGTTAAAAGAAAACTGAAAGCATAGAACTTAAAAATTAAAATGATTTTGGGGTGCCTAGGTAGTTCAGTTGTTAAGCCTCTGACTCTTGATCTCAGGGTTGTGAGTTCAAGCCCTGCACTAGGCACTGTGCTGAGTGTAGAGCTAACTTTAAAGAAAAAAAATTAAAATGATTTTATACTTTCAAATGGGTTATTTTTCTCCTAAAACATTCCAGAGTGTGTATGGAAGAGGGAGTATGCAAGGGCAAAATAAAATGTTTAATGAATGAATATAAAATTTTTAAACTGATGTTTGATTTAATTTTTGGAAAAGATAATCATAGTTTAGTAAATATATTTTATAGAAGCAAAACTATTCATAAGTTTAGCCTTCAATTACCATCTCGTTGCCTGTACGAAGAACAGACATCACATTGCACACATGCTATATTTACATCCACATATATACAAATTGAAGAATGGTATGCATTGTTTTAATATTGCAAAATATTGCTCAGCTGCCCTGTTTGCTGCTGCGAACCCTGAGCTAGTTTACGAGTTCCTCTGGAACTGAGAATTGGAACACAAAGAGAAGTCGGAAAGTGAACGCTTGGCACCGCTGGGAAGCAATAGCTCTTTCTACAAACATCTATTGTAAGTTAATTAAAGATAAATTAGTTAAATTGTCTTTTCTTTACCTTAGCGCTCCACTGCTCAGTCACCCTCACACCCCAAAGCAGCTCTAGCACACAGGCAGCCCAAGGACCCTGGCCTTTCGTGGACTCACGGGGCGGGGCGGCTGCCTTTGGGTCCAGGACAGGGGGCTGTGGAGACATAAAGCATTTCCCCCCAGGCCTGAATACAGCTACTGACAAAAGCAGATGTTTAGGTTTTAAATTAACATTTAAAGTAGGTGTTAAATCAAGCTCTGCCCACGTTGAGTGTGAGTTTCTGCCCATTTGTTCTTGGACATGTAGTGTGTGTGTGTGTGTGTGTGTGTGTGTGTGTGTGTGTGTGTATGTGTGTGTGTTGTATGCACAACTCTAAAGCGTGGGGCTCTGGCCAGTGTCCCCTCTGGCCAGATCTAAGAGCAGCACACTTTGGGGTATCTGTCTTAAATTTTTAGTCTGAATATATCTGCCTGTTTTTTAAGGCTCTGTTACATTAATTATTTTTACTTTTTTTCCTAAGGTTTTATTTTAATTACAATTAGTTAACATAGTGTTATATTAGTTTCAGGTGTTCAAATTAATGTTTAATTATACAGGTAATTTGTGAATGTACTTCTTTATTGCAAAAGCACTTTGAACATTAAAGGTAAGGCTAGGGCACCTGGGTGGCTCAGTCGTTAAGCCTCTGCCTTCAGCTCAGGTCATGATCCTGGGGTCCTGGGATCAAGTCCTGAATCATGCTCCTTGCTCAGCGGGGAGTCTGCTTCTCCCTCTGTCCCTCACCCCACTCATGCTCTCTCTTGTTCACTCTCTCTCTCTCAAATAAGTAAAACCTTTAAGAAAAATAAAAAGTAAATAAAGGTAAGGCTAAAATCCAATTCTTTCATCCCCTTAACCCCCTGTTCTAAGTTTGGCTACAAGTTCAGTACAAATCTTTCCAAATGGGTTACAACATGGTCATAGCTAACCCTTGTGACATATGGACACCGTGCTAGACACCGTTCTAAGCCTTTACGCCCAACACCTTTTTTAAGTCCTCATAATAACGTCATGAGAGAGCCACCTACATATATTCATATATTTACTTAGAGATGATCTACTGATCTGTGTGTGTGTGTGTGTAACATAAAATGAATCATACTTAAGACTTAGTCTTGAAACTTGCTTTGTTCTTTTCCTATATCCTGGAGGCCTACTCATGGCAGGACATTTGAATTATACTTTCCTTCCTAACAGCAGGAAGTGCATGTAAGCAAGATTTGCTTTGGGAGGGAAAACAAGTTTCCTAAAGTCATTCAGAATGTTCCATTTACTGAGACTTCTAATTTCTTGATCACTAATTAGTTTCACAGGCAATTATCCACCAGGTGAAAGGTGAGCCACACAGCTGGTCAAGGCAAAAGCTTCCTTGGGCAAAAATGCCAGTCGGTGGGCATGATTTTTCTCCCACTAAACAGCTCTGTAGATGACAGAAGATCAAAAGCCCCACCACGCTATTTCAGGATGACTTTCTAATAAATAATAGGAAGGCAGAAAGTATAATGTCCATTTCCTTCATTGCGGAGGCTTCTCCACCCCTCGACTAAGCTACTAGAGAACCGAAGGTAATCTCGGCTTCCCCTCCACCGTCCCAGTACCGGGCACCTGAACCCCAAGCAATTCTCTCTCCAGTCCCGGGCTGTCAGAAGCTTCCCCCACCTCACTTTGTTCTCCACCTCAACAATCGATAAATCTCTCCCTAAATGTAACTTCAACCTGGTATTGGAAGGAAAATAATCTGAGAATTTCAACTAATGACTGAGTGACTGATCCTTGCCCTTCAAAACTGTCCAAAAGAGGTCTTGTTTTCATCTAGTCTCTACTTGGGAAATTGAGGCTCTTCGGGGCAGACACTGAGGGACCAAGCAAACACTCAGATGGTTACTCCTCTTTATTGTTGTCAGAAGGAAAGACAGATGAGCTCATCAGTATGTATGATGCATCAAAGAAGCCAGAATCAGGTAGAAGTGCAGAGCAGGGTTGAACATAAATAAACAAATCAAGTGAGTATCACAAACTAACCAAGGCTGTTGGGACCATAAACCTGCAAGCCAGAGATGAAAGGAGGAATGGAGTAAAATATGCAGAGATTTAATGAAAACAGATATGTTTTTATCCTTTCTTCTTCGCAATAGCAAAGCAGAATTCAACTCCTTTATAAATCAAGGTCTTGATTGCTAGCATGCGAGAACCTTTCTGTTTCTTCATGAAAACAAGTACCAGGATAATTTTTCTAACACTTTTTGCCCCCAGATTGTCACTAGGGGAGTTTTCCACCATCACCTAGAGTCAGGAAAATAAAATTCTTGCACACCTAAGCCACCAAGGTCCTGTCTGTAGGTAATTCTCCATGATTTTAAGGCTCTCCCCCCTTACGCATAAAACAGCTTTGTAACATTCACTCCAGGCAGCTCTACAACATAGATCCAGGACATTTCACACCATAGTGCTGAGTTTAATCAGCAGGAACATGATTTGCACAGATTTCGTGGAATCAATTTTGCCAGGAACATCCATACCCATTCCATAATCACCTTGGCCATCCCTCTTCCCAGAGATCACATGCCCCAGTTCTCTGCCTGGTCCTCACTATTTGAATGAACCCACTGGTTTTGGTCCCCCATGGCCCAGGCAAGAAGGACAATGGTCCATGTTGGCCTGCTCACAGACAGACCAGACTTGTCAGTGCCCTCCAGATGGCTGGATTAGGTGAAACCTTCAGCACTCCGTGAATGAGTGCTGCTCATCATCCAATCACCAGACAGTCTGGCAACTAGAACCACAGGATGTACAGGAAGCCCTATAGTCTAGGTCCAGGACAAAGCAATGCTGAGCCATTGCCACAGGGTCTGTGCTAGAAAATGTGGTGGGGGGGGGGGGAGCAGGTGAATTCCTAAGGTCCTGGCCTCCAGAGGCAACTGGTACAATGACAAGAGGACGTTTTATACAAACTTCGGTTTATACAAATAAAGCCCATTTTAAAGGCTAGGAGTCTTCCTAGTCCCAAGAGCCTGGTCTTAGAGGCACTTACTAATGTTTAGGTTGATTCAAGACAAGGGGGTTCAAAGCAGCCTCTGCCTGGAACATGAAAGGGAAATCTCCTGCCCAATTCCTCCATTCCTACCAAAAAGTGTCTATTTGGTATTTAAAATATTAAAGAACTCCTCCTGAAATCTGTGACTGGGATGAGGAATCTAAATTATTTGAAAGATGGTGCTCTATAAAAGCTCTTTTTTATATTCCCTAGGGTGGCAGTCCTCAGACTTGAGCAAACACTGAAATTGCCTGAGGATTCCAAATGCTGGCTCGGAGACACCTCCAAGATTCTGAGTTGGATCTGCATTTTACCAAGGACTCTAGAAGATTCTGAGCCAAGTAGTTCATGGGTCATCATTTTGAAAGCACATTGCCATGATTCATTAGAAATATCTGGAAAAGCAGTTTAAAATTAAAATGTGTGTGGATTTAATTTAAAAAAAAAGAATCCTTCAAAGTATAAATCGTAGAACTGTTACCTAATTATGAAGAGAACTTCCATGGTTTCTGGCGGGGAGAAAGTGATCTCTACACAAACTTTAGTGAAGACTACTACATGCTAGAAACAGGGCTGAAGGCAAGGAACACAAAGGTGAGTAAGATGTGGTTCTGGGCCTCAAGAAGCTTGTTGTCCAGGGAAGGAATTCAGTTGGGGGACGCTGCTGAATTATTCACACTTTCTTTCTCACTGAGCCTGATGCCAATGAGCTGGGCAACCTTGGACAAGTTGGTGAGCTTCTCTAGGGCTCCGTGAAAGAGAGAGAGAACATAGGAGGGAGAGGATAATTCAACAATCCCTTGGGTTTCTTCCCACTCTAAAAATTCCATTATTCTATATACAGCCCCACCTAAGTAACTACAATCAAAAACCCTTCCAAGTTAAGTGTATATAAAAGAGTTAATTGCAAAAGATTTCCTCTCTTACAAACTTTTTTGAGAATGAAATTACATCCTATTCAGGTGGTACTACACAGAACGGAAAACAAAAACTCATTTCCAGAAGTCTTCACCTCGAGTCCCCTCTGAAAGCTTCCCAGGAGAAATGTAGTTCTTTTTCTGGATATACAAACTGTCATCCTAAAGTATTCCACATATGGCTTGGAATATATGCCTTCGAGAATACTGAGGTAATTTACATTACCTTTCAAAATAACTTTCTTTATGCTAAGTCATAGTGAGGACCAGTGAAAAGAAACCCCTTTCAAGCCTTCTGGGACTTAAAGGTTTTAAGAACAACCTCACCTTAAACCCATTCCTTCTTAAAATACAGCCTTGAAAGCAGTCCATTTCACAGTAATTATTTGCTTTGTGATAGGACTCACCGAGTATTTCTCTTAAATAAACCCTTCTGTGGCATCATAAATGAAAGGTTACATATAAATCTTCACACAATTTTTCAGAAACACAAAATAATAATAGCTCCTATTTATTCAGTGCTTCATGGAGTGACAGCCTAAATCTTTGCTGTGTTCTGGTTTATTAACATTAGAAAGAAACTCCCAAGCTAGGAATGATTTTTTTCCCCATTTTACAGGTGAGAAAAATAGGTTCCAAGTGGTGGAAGAACCTGTCTAAGTTCGCACGACCATACAGAGGGAGTCAGAGGCCCAGAGCCTACGGGGTCACACACTGGATACCCTGCAAAAACAGAACCTAAAACACAGCAGATGCTAAAAATGGAAACTAAGACCCACAGCTGATTTGACATTCTCTTCAGGCTCGTCAAGATGCTGAATCCTTGGGGTGATCTATTTTGACCTTGGAGGTCCATCTAATCCTAACCTGATTGACATTTCAAAGTTAAAAACACAGTATCGCCTTGACAGATGTAGTCATTAATTAGTTCCATTAATTCAGAGAGGCCCAACCTTCTGTCATGTCTGTGCCCTCTGTACAAGTTTCGCCATATCCAGGTTATCGTTCAAACTACTTCATACTTAATTTACTTAATGTTTCCATTGAAATCATCTACTTTATTTCGGAAGGATCACTTCATATCTTTGAATTCACAGGTTTGGTGTGCCATTTGTATTTTTTTTCCAACTAACTTTAAAATAAATATAGAGCCACTTAAATTCAAAACCCATGCTGAGATCATTTCTTATGGTACAAGTAGTGATATAAGCCATGGTAAAGACGTACGGCACATTGGGGCTTCCGGAACAGTGAGAATTAAAAGATATCAATGACAAGGTCTTTACTGGAAGCCAGTAGGAACCTTGTTTTTGTTTGTTTGTTTGGTTGGTTGGTTTGAGGTTTTATTTATTTATTTTAGAGAAAGAGAGAAAGAAAATGAGTTGGGGGAAGCAGAGGGAAAGGGAGAAGCGGACAGAACTCAATCCCAGGACCCTGGGACCATACCTGAGCTGAAGGCAGATGCTTAATCAACTGAGCCACCCAGACATCCCAGGAACATTGTGTTTATGGAAATATCCTTACCAATAGAGACAAAGGCAAGAACAAGTTTCCCCAACCATGTGTACCTTTTAAACCCCAATCAATTGTCATGAAGAACTACAAAGACATAAGTATATTCCCAAGGAACAGTGTTTGTGACCCTCCAATGTACAGTCTGTCTTCATGTTAAGTGTAATATGGCATGTCATGAGGAACTGGATCTTATTAAGCTCTGTCCCCCCCCCCCAAACTAATATTTTTTTCCTGTCAGATAGTCAAGGTGACTTTGGAAGGAAAACTCCCACTGTTCAATGGAAGGCAGGGTTTTAAAGTCTCCACTCGTCTGGAAACTAAGTTACTGATACTTGGAGCCTCCAGATTCCTACAAAAAGCGATTCCCATAAAAGAAATGGCTTTTACCGTAGTGTGTCATCCCAGTGACAAGAACACGAAGAACTGAAGCCAACAACCATAGCCAAATTCCATTCACTCGTTTTTCTTATCATCCTTTCTTTTTTTTTTTTTTATATTTCACAAATTAATTTATCAGAGAGAGAGCACAAGCAGAGGGAGCAGCAGGCAGAGGGAGAAGCTGACTCCCTGCTGAGCAGGGAACCTGATGTGGGACTCAATCCAGGACCTTGGGATCATGACCTGGGCCAAAAGCAGATACTTAACTGACTGAGCCACTCAGGGGTCTCTTTATCATCCGTATAGAATCAGACTTTTTCATAGTTCCTAGAGTCCTAAGACCTGATTGATCCCTTGAAAGAAAGAGGTGGTGAGCCAGAAAACAGATGAATCACTAGTTAGGGCTGATAGTCATGAGGCCACATTGCCTGTTGACCCAGGAGGCAATTTTAGAATGTACTGACAAAGCAGGAGAAAACTATGCATCAGGGTCACTGGGGAGGATAGGGCAAGCATTTGATATTTTTTTCTCTATAATTGTCATCTTTATTTCACATTTTTAAAAAGGAAATTTGGACTCTAATAATGGAAAAAGGAACTGCACTACCTCTTAGTTTTATAATGTATGCTACCATTTTACTCTGTGTCAGAGATAAATGACATCATAACTTTCTTAAATCAATTTAGGCTTAAATTTATGTTAGGTAAGTAAACGTGAACACTGATTGTTCCATAATAAGTTTAATTTCTACTCAGCCTCTCTTTACAAGACCATAGAACTTATTCCTTAAATTGAAATCTCATTAGCATCCATTAAAATTACATCCAGAAGAACAGTCACCTCTTGCTTTAAGTGTTTAAAGTCAGTCTGTCAGTACAGTTGAGGGGGAAGCTCAAGGGAGTTTAATAAAACTACTCAGCAGCTGGCCCATAAATCACATGATGTAGGCAAAACAACGACTTCAGGATTTCAGAGATAAAAACCTATAGAAAGACAATGTAACCTGATGGATAGACAGAATTTTGCCCTCACCTACGGTGCCAGAGATGCCAAATGTAGCCCACAGAATGTTTTTTTTTTCCCCACCAGCATGGACTTTGGGGGAATTGAGCTCATTGCTTGCATTTAAAAATTGGGCGAGTTTGCAGAAAATGTGGAGTTCCACCTACACTTTGAAAACACATTTCTGGGGGTACCTGGGTGGTGTTGTAGGTTAGCCATCTTCCTTCAGCTCAGGTCATGGTCCTGGGGTCCTGGGGTCCTGGGAGGGAAGCCTGAGTCAGTGGGCTCCCTGCTCAGCAGGGAGTCTGTTTCTCCCTCTCCCTCTGCCCTCCCCCATGCTCTCTCCCCTGCTCTCTCCCCCTCTCTCTCGCTCTCTCTCTCAAATAAATAAATAAAATCTTAAAACACACACACATTTCTGTCAACACTGAGCCCACCTCCCATCATGTCAGGGAGACAGGGATCCAGGGAAAGAAGGCAAGTCTAGCTTGTTACAGAATTAAGAGAGCCCCTGGAAGACACCTATTCTGTCAGTGGTCAGGTCAGTACTCATACTGGCCACCATCCTTCTTAGGAGATGGGTGATGTTTGCAAACAACGTGTTGCCAGATTCGATTGTACAACTCTCCCATACTCGCAGACACCACCAAAACTTTTCAAACAAGTTAGAAGCCAACTCAGAAGCTACCTTTCTGGAGTTCCTGAGAGGCTGTTCAAGGGCAAGTTGGGGACATGTACGAATGAGTCACTACAAACGCTGAGATGCAAGACATAGCATCTCTCCCACTTCTTTAAATCAACTCAAATTCAGCAAGCACCATCACCACACAGGGTATCGCTCTGACAGGGTAGGTAGGAATTATCGAGCACAGGGACCAACCTTGCCTGGGGGTCCTCTACAGACATCACTGTGAGAGATCCTCTCTCCCAGGCAAGAAAGTTGGACGTTTGCTCCCATCTAATGTCCTGAAAGCCATCCCACTGACATTCAGGGACGATCCCAGGGGGAGTGCCATCATGGACTGTGATTCAAAGGGGCATTAGGTGGGTATTGAGCCAGTGGCCTCGACCTATGTAGCATCATGAACTCATCAATTGAACCAATCAGGCAGCATCACAGGGAACAGGAAGGAGATATTGGAAATCTATGACCAAGGGCGGTGGGAAGGAGAAGCGAAGTAAAAGGAACAACTTGCAGAGAGTACACGTGTAAAGAAAGTATCTGGAAGAATGCACACCAGATGTGAACACTGACCCTCTGGGAGGTGGTCGGGAAATACAGAGGCATGAAGCAGCAACTAGGCTCACAATGTGAGCTCACCCAGTATGTTCAGCTTCAGTTTCCTATAGCAATCACGCATTGCTTTCATAATTATAAAAGCATTGGGGCACTTGGGCAGCTCAGTTGGTTAAGTGGCCACCTCGATTTCAGATCAGCTCATGATCTCATGGTCCTGGGATCAAGTCTCACCTTAGACTCTGCACTCAGGGGTGGTCTGCTTGAAGATCCTCTCACCATCTTCCTCTACCCTTCCCCCTCTGTCTAAAAAAATACATTTTTTCGAATTTTTTTTTATTTTTTTCAGTGTTCCAAGATTCATTGCCCATTCCCCACACCCAGTGCTCCATGCAATAGGTGCCCTCAGTACCCACCACCAGGCTCTCCCATCCCCCCACCCCCTCCCTCCCAGTCCCTCAGTTTGTTTCTGTGTCCAAAATCTCTCATGTTTCATTTCTTTCCCTGAATTACCCTACTTCCCATTTACTTTCCTTCTCCTACTGTCTTCTATATTACCCCTTTTGCACCACAAGTAAGTTTTAAGAAAACATTATTATAAAAGCTTTTTGAATAAAATATTGGTAAAATATCAAGTATAAGATATTCTTATATAGTACATGTTATAGGTAGGAATATAAGCATTTTTTAAAAAGCTTATCTCTGGGCAGTGGAATAATGAGTAAGTGTTTTCTTATTTGTAATTATCTATATCCCCCAAATGATCTACTTTTATGACCCATAAAAATAATTACATTAACAGTAATTTGAAGATACATTTTTGTATCTTAAATCATCCCTCTCACCCTTAAAATTTTAATTAAAACAGAAAACTCCTATTGGCTTCCCTGCCCCATCCTGCTGATTTCTCATATGTTGTCACCCCCATACAACATTTTGTCACTCGTAGCTGTCCATCTCATGACAACATCTGTTGATGTGGTCAGTAAGTGACATTTCAACCAATCTCAGCATTAAGACTGGCTCAGAAGAAAACCTATAGAGGCAGCAGGCTCCAGTGGGTCTTGTGTCCAAGAGCAGATCAAGTTCATCATGTTCCCTCACTGCCCCAAATGTCCACAACCACTGTGTTGAGAAGAGCTTCCACTCAAAGCACATGTGCTTTGACTCAAAGTATCAACCATAAGCATATGAAGATGAATATAGACCATTGGGTAAAGAGCAAATCTATCCCCTGCCCCCACCAAGAAAAGTCCTATTTTTCTATATCCACAGACTGGTGCCATTGAAGCTTCAAATAGCTTTATCTAGAGTAAGTTCTGGGGAAAGAGCATACAGCAGATCTACACTATCTAATGAGGCCAAACAAGGAAGCATCCAGACTCATGAAATCTATTACTGGGGCTTGTCCTAAATCCTATAAACTTCTGGTGAATGTTCTTATGAATGATGGCCTACAGGTGCTAGGTAAATTTTCTCAAAAACTCTTAAACAGGCTCCTGGGTGGCTCAGTTGTTTGAGTGACTGCCTTCAGCTCAGGTCATGATCTTGGAGTCCTGGGATCGAGCCCCACATCAGGCTCCCTGCTCAGCAGGAAGCCTGCTTCTCCCTCTCCTACTCCCCCTGCTTGTGTTCCCTCTCTGGCTGTGTTTCTCTCTATCAAATAAATAAAATCTTTAAAAAAAAAAAACTCTTAAACACAGAAAAATTCACATGTGCTAAGTCCAAATGGTTGCCAAGTAACAGGAACATGGAGTCATGATACAGTTTCTGTACAAAGTTGTGCAACTTGGCAGAATCTGTCTCATCACTTAAGGATACGTGAGGCAAAGGAAGGATTAAAAACACACAGAGGAGAGGGGCAAGATGGCGGAGAAGTAAGAGATCCCGTTTCTTTTTTTTTTTTTTAAAGATTTTATTTATTTGACAGAGAGAAACACAGCCAGAGAGGGAACACAAGCAGGGGGAGTGAGAGAGGGAGAAGCAGGCTTCCCACGGAGCAGGGAGCCCAATGTGGGGCTCGATCCTGGGTCTCTGGAACCATGACCTGAGCCGAAGGCAGTCGCTTAACCAACTGAGCCACCCAGGCGCCACTAGAGATCCCATTTCAAAGGGTCCCCTGAAGTGAGCTAAATATCTACCAGAACACTGTGAACACCCATGAAATCAACCTGAGATGTGAGACTACACACTTCTGGATCTCTACGGGGGCAGAAGAGCATCAGCAGAGAGGTAAAGCAGGGAGGCTGCACTTGGAGTGATTTGGGAGGACAAACAGAAGGAGGAGGGAGCCACCAGAAGCAACCCACTGGAAAGTGATACCCCAGTACGAAAGTGCCCAGTGCTTGGGGACCAGCATCAACTTGCAGTCTGGTTAAGAGCACTCAAAATCAAAGGGTCTTAAGAGGCAAATGGGAGAAGCTGACAGTCACTGGCAGGGACATAAAACTAGGGCTCTGGGCCAGCGGCAGAAAGCGCTCTCCAATGACCAAGGGAACTGGGCGGAGGGAAGTCCCTGAAACAGCGCTTGGGTTGCTACTTGGGCTAGCTGTGTGCAACCTGTGATGGAGGACACTCTTCCCGCAGCCTTCCACACAATTTGTGGGACCACGGTGTCCTAGTGCACCCAGCGTGGCTGTGGGCTCCAGAGAACATCCAGATAGCAACAAGCTTGCACAAACCGATATCACTCGCAGTTTCTGTGGCACAGGACTGAAGTGACTAGCAAGGGCCTCGGTCGCCATTTTGGCTGGAGACTGCGGTGCGTGCTACCTGTGAGAGCTAGTGGGGTGCAGGAGACAGTGCAGAGGGAGAGTCTGCATGCTCCGCACCATCCAGAGGGGAGCTAACTGAGGCTTCTCTCGGAGATGGAGGTCTGGGTGTGGACAGCTTACTTTCCCTTGACTTTCCAAAAACCTGCAAATAGCCATAAAAGAACAAAAACCTCCAGAAAACGGAAGCCTGAAAACCCAGTTTCCATAGAGCTCAGCCCCTTGGGGGCAGCAAGATTCAGCCCAGGGAACACTGACTGAAAAACAAGGTGGCAGGCCCCTCCCCCAGAAGGCAAGCCAGAAGAACAAGTGGACAACACCAAAGCATCACCATAAAACTGAAAAATCCCAACATCGAGGAAAAAACAATATATTACGCTCTCAATACTACCCCAAAACCTGTATATTTTATAGATAGAGCTTTTCATTTTATTTTTTAACTTTTTATTTTTATTTTTAAGTTTTTGTTTTAAATCTTAAATTCATTCTCACAATTTTTGTTCTTTTATTTTTTAACCCACTTATTATTACAACATGATATTTACTACAACACTCCATAATAACTTTTTACCTTGAAATTTTTTTCATACACATACCAGTGTTTGTTTCTTTTTTTCTATTTTTTTCTTGTAAATATACATATAGATATAAGTTTCAAGGTGATCCTTCATTCCTATTCAATACTACCCCTATATATAAACCAGTTTTCATTTCCCTGTATCTCTGGAAAGTGGAGTCCTCTAACAATAATAACAAGATATACCCAGGAGGAACTGAAATACTTTCTTTGCCCACAATGAGGGTTTGTACTCACCTTCCCATCCTAGCCTTCTGTCAGGGTTTCTGTGTATTTGTTTTTGCCTTTGTAATATATAAATACTGTTCTTGGGGGTTGTCTGGGTTGGGTTTTGCTTTTTTATTTTTTTCCCCTTTCTTTTACACTCTACAATCTTTTTGTTTATTCTTTTTTGTTTTTGTGCCATATAAATCCTACCATCAGGGCCTGTATTGGCCAGGTTTTTTCTTGCTTCTTTTCTCTTTTTCTCTCTCTTCCCGTTCTTCTTCCTTTTTGGTGGTGACTTCTGATTGCTGGGAAACCTTCCAATGAGCAACTCGCCTGGATCATGGTTGATATATTCAGCTATACATCCCCTCAACCACCTCTTGCCAAAATGACTCAGAGGAGGAACACCCCAACAGAAGAAAAGCTCAGAGTCTGCAACCCCTATCACAGAACTACTGGATATGAACACAAACAATATGACAGAAATGGAATTCAGGATAGCAATTATCCAATCAATGGCTAAGTTGGAAAAGAACGTTAGGGCAAGATAGAAGCTCTAAGAGCAGAAGTGAAAGTTGAACTGGCAGAGGTTAAAAATACTATCAATGAGATTCAATCTAATTTAAATAACTTAACAGCTAGGGTAAGTGAAGCAGAAGATAGCATTAGTGATCTAGAAGACAGATTGATAGAGAAAGAGGACCAGGAGAAGTCTTGGAACAAACAGCTAAAATCCCATGAAAATAGAATTAGGGAAATAAATGATGCCATGAAACACTCCAATACTAGAATTATTGGAATCCCTGTGGGAGTTGAGAGAGAGAGAGAGAGCTGGAAGATATAGTTGAACAAATCCTGGATAAAAACTTCCTTAATCTGGGGAATGGAATAAGTGTTCATGTCCTAGAGGCAGA